>PVIH01002752.1:6151-179128 GCA_004025045.1 Sigmodon hispidus | reverse complement strand
CAAAATATTTTAGACAGAGGTAGACACGTGCAAAATAGGGCAATTATACATTCAACTTTGCATCAATATATATTATCCCAATCAGACATACAGATTAATTTCCCATTTGTATCAATATACAAACATTTGTACCATGTCAATTCCTTTTTCATTCATCCTTTGGTTAATAGTTCTTTGCAAGTATAATGATCTCCTATCTGTTCCCTTTTCTATCTCTCTCTCTACACGTGCGCCAGGTCATAAATCTCCGGACCCAAACAGGCCAAAAAAAAACATACTACAACAGTACAAATAAAACAGAAAACCTCCATATGCATTTTGTGTAAGCCCCCTAGTTTTTCACTGGCAACCCCTTCTGCTGTATATATTATTGTATATATTATTCATACACATCACTTTCCTGAACATTTAAGAGCATGATGATGACAGATAAGCACATTCTCTTGCAAAGCCAAAGTTCAATGAACTAATTTAAATGCAAGATTATATCTAATCTATAATTTGCATTCCAATTTTATTAATTTCCCCAATTATGTAGGAAAAAAATAGAAGAAAAAAACCATCACCCTTTTAAGTAGTCTTGCATTTTGTTCAGAATCATTTACTAGCCTTGTAACCCCTGAGGAATTCTTGTCTTTTTCATTTTCTTTTTTTATCGTTGTGTGTTTTTTTTATAATTATGATAGTATCCGTAATTATAGGATGTGCTTCAGCAACTCATGGTTACATGACAATTGTATTCAGTTGTTCAGGTTATGCACTTTGGGGAAAGAATCCTGCAGAAGTGATATGTCCAGATATACAGTGTTGACACCTCGTTGTTAATACTAACTTTAACTGCATGGTCAAGCCCTTATGGTAGTACCAGCATCCTCTAGAACATTGTAATTTTTGCCTTTGCAGTATTTTGTAGAGATGATCAAAGGATAAGAACTCATGCCTTGACAAGATTTCATCTGGTAATTTTAACTGTTTCTCTATGCTTCTAAGTTAACTAGCTTTTGAAAATTCCTATATCTAAGGAGGCATCCATAGAGCAGTGAATCCAAGCAAATCCTTCAGAGCTGTGTGTTTCTTTGTGATCTAACCTCTGTGGTCATCCAGCCTCATTACTACTGCAGTGTGATTAAAAGTGAACTGTGATGCAACTCAAAATCAAATTGAAGAGAATTAGACTGAACTATTCAATGCAAAAAACATTGTCAGTTTTAAAATAGCTCCACTTCTATTCATTCATTTGTATATATACATGTGTATTTATTGACATATATACATAAATACACACATATATATATATATTTATGGATATAAATGATAGGGTAAAAATTTTGACAATATAAAGAAAATAGATTAAGATGTTTAGCATGCATGAGTTAATTTGCATAGAAATGCCTATATTGAAGAAAGACTACAAAAGCTGATTGATCAATGGAAAGTAAATGAAAAGACTTATAGATGAATGACAGCATTTTATATTTTCAAAATTACAAATGATTCAATGTTTACTGCTAAAGTTTATTTTTTTTAAAAAAAAAAAATCAACCACTAAAAGAATATGAATACAGGATCATTTGCTGAGGATCTGCTGGTGCCAGTCTCCATGACAACAAGACTTGCCACAAGTGACCCAGAAAAGTGGCCAGTCTTTTCCTGCTCCTATCCTCCATGCTAGTGTATTTTCTCGTTTATGTTTACTTAGCATGTGACAAGAGAATGCTGTTCTGGAATTCTGAGCCACACTCTGAAAGGTGACCTGGCAGAGGTTGTGGTATAAACAGTACAGTCAATCATGACAACAAATAAGCTACCATCATCTCCGTGCTATAGACATCCCTAATTTTAAGAAAATATTTAAGTTACCAGCCTTATACCATTAATACAAACATTTAATATTCTACCAAAAGTTTGAAGATTTCCAGGTAGTACATGGGATTTCAGAACATATATGATTATAATAAATAAAGTTTGGACAAATTATGTCTGTTTTCCTTCAAAGGGAAGGCTTATTAGTAAACCTTCCCCTGTTTGGTTCTGAGCACATAATTACCTATGAGAATGTGACATGTATTAACCAATAAGGGGCAGGAAATCTTGGCTCTGTGGTTCTATTCTTTTGTTCTGTCCTGTGTCTCTAGTCATCTTCATTAATTCCAAGGAAATTTTTCAAACCTTCTCCTGCTCAATATCAGCTTTCTGGCTATTTGTTTATTTTGGTTTAATTAAAATCTATTTATAACCTATTAATTTCTATAGCTACATAGAAAAAAGGCTCAGAAATTGATCTGTACTTCAGAATGTTTGTGAAGTTCACAGTTCGACATGCAAAAGCTACTGTATATCAGTCACTCTCAATTCCTAAACCTGGCTTTACTCTAAATTGCCTGTCACCTGGTTTTAACATGATAGACAATAGCTTTAAAACAATTGCATTTTTGTTCATTTGTTTGAATATATACATATGCATTGTTTATTTGAATATATATATAAATGACAGGGTAAATTTTTGAATATTTAAGAAAATACATATGTATATGTATGTGAGTTACTTTTTTATCTGACTGATGCATTTGAGACTGGGTGCACAAACTTCTCTGTTCAAATGAGCCAAGTGAGAATGAGAAAGAAAGAAAGGAATGAAGGGTAGATGTTCATTGGTTCAGGATTTAGACAGTAGTGTATTGTTTTAATGTATATCATAAATAAAAGTAACAAGACATTCTCTTCTGTCTGTAATTAAGATTAAATGAACTAAAATAAATAAATGAACAAACAAATGTGTGCATGCACCATTCTTATACATGTCTTTCCAAGTGGCAACCTCTGAGGAATAAAACAGAGAGTGGCTAGCGCTACAGTAGATGCAGTTGGGAGTATGGTTGAGTTCTACATTCACAGTTGGACACACTATCAGGGCTATACTCTTACAGCAATGCTCCTCTCCCAGGATGGGAAAGATGAGTATAAGCTCTTCTGAAGGAATCATCAACATTGCAACTATTATATCCTACATCACTGTAAGAGGAACAGTGCTCAGACGGTAAGAGCCTTCTACCTTGGCTTCATGATGGTAGAGTGAGGATATTGTTACCAGCCCTATGTTTTCTCTTTTTCAGTGCCTCACACAAATGGATTTATTTCTGTTCTGTAAGTACAATGTGACAAAGGATGCTTGGGCAATTTGAACTTTGCAGGAAAACTAAAGAGAAATGAAAGGAGCTGCTAACAATGAAATTAACCCACTCTCTTAACTACTTAGCAGGGCAAGCCCAGTCTCAATTATTCCTTTACACTCCCTCTACTCCTAGAGCTTTCTCTGACTTCAACTGCAACCAGACAATGAAGCTCACTCTGGGAAACACACAATGGTCTTCATCCCCTAGGGAGAGCTCTTTACCATAGACTTGCCTTAATTTGAACCATATAAAATCCTGAAACCTAAAATCTTAGGTCATTTTTCTTTCTCTTCTCTTTTATAAGGAATTCTATTTAAAATGTGAGTGGGGGTAAACTTGCTATATATACACGTTCTATTGAGGCAATGATCCCTAGCAATAGGTCCCTCCCCTTAGTCCCCCTGCAAGTCTGAACAGGAGAATTTCCATAGCTTTCATTCATTGGACATATTTAGCCACCTATCCCTGCCTGGTTTGTTGCTTAGCTGCTGGATATACATATAGTGAGGAAACAATACAAGATAATGTGCTCTGCAATTTTCTCCCGCTACAGACCATCTACTGACAGAAGAAGCAGCAATTTGCTTCTGATTACAGTTTAATACTTTGCCTGATCACAGTTCTCTATTTGTAAGCCCAATTCAGACAACTTTGCATGAGCAATGTTTGTGAGAATACGTGTACATATGTTAAGAGTGGTGGGGTGGCTTATGGAAAGAGCACCAGAAGACAAAAAGAAAAAGCAAACCCTATGGCAATCTTGATGAATCTGATGTCCCTGGAAGCCACCCAGCCTCCTTTTTTAGAAAGTCACTCTCTCTGGAGCTCAGAGGTTGGTGTCTTCCTGTAGAAGGGATATGTGTTTAGTTTTCTGCTACAAGACTAAATAGAAATTCTTTATGTTCAGACTGTTAAATGCTTCAATGTGATGAGGATAGTAGGTCAGTTTTTAAATTACAGTTTAGGAATAATATCTGAAAGAAACTATACATGAAGGCAGAAGCAAATTTTTGGAAATGTTTGAAAATACGTGGGTAGGTTTTTTTTCCCTCATGAGTTAATTGCCTCCCACTCACTGAAGCCCTGAAAGACATTCCTGTAAATGTTTACTGTGGTAGAAGCACCCTCATTGCAGGAAACTAATGGTGTGTAATCCAAGAGGTTCAGATTGCCAAACTAGACACTGAAATAGATTTGTTCAGGAGATGTTTGAGTTTGTTTCTGATTTTTATGCAAAACCTAATGAAGCTTAAGCCATGGGTATGTATCCATACAGGGGCTGACATATTTCCTTTGTGGGAGTGAGTACTCTTCCTAGATCCACTTTAAACCAGTTAAATTTTCATACAAACTAAAGAGTGTTGTTATGTCAGAGAGCAAGCTAGAGTTGTGCTGTTCAATGCAGTAGCCAGCAGCCACATGTGGTTACTGAGCCTTTGAGCTGTGGCCTGTTCTGCTAGAGAGATGCAGTATGTAAAAATACAAAGATTTTCCCCAGATAAAAATCTTTGTAGAACACCTCATTAATAACTTGTAAAGTGATTAAATATTTGAAATGACATTTTGACATAATTGAGTTATATAAAATAGAGGTTATAACTTTATTGCATATGTTTCCTTTTAGTTTATTTTTAAATGCCAATTAGAAAACTAAAGACAACATATGCAGCTCTGATCAGAGTGAAGATGATGAGCACCATCCCAGACTGGAAATTCAGAAGCAACAGCTTGCCTTTTAAATAGCATCATATTTTATACACCTGGGTAACAAGTCACTGGGAAATGAGGATTGTTGTATTGTGTTTCTGGCCTGGACTTTCCGGCCTGGACCAGAGATTCAGTCCCATTCTCAGCCCCGTTAAGCTCAAATAATCACACACAGGCTTATATTATTTTTATGCTGATTGACCTAGGGCCCAGGCATATAACTTGCTAACTCCTTCATCTGAACCCAACCCATCTTGTTCAGCCATGTGGCTCAGTACCTTTGCTCAGAGCAGCATTTCAGCTTCTTTCCTCTGCGTCTACTGCTGTCTTTTCGCATCTCTTTGACATCTGTCTGATGTCTCTGCTCTACTCTAGGATTTTCCCAGTCTGGTAGCTCCACCCACACTTCCTGTCTGCCTTCAGCTAATCAGCTTTTTTATTAAACTAGTAGGTGGGACAATTATTTACAATGTTATAGAACACAATCCCACTACAGAGGATAATACCTATAGACACTACTAAAACATCTATCCCACTTTTAGTCAGGAACAACTCTGTAAAGTTTTTATGATGGTCGGTGATGCCAATGTCAAAGAATCATCTAGTCATCTGGAAAACCTCCAATGAAGTTGTCTACTAGGTTGTCTTGTGAGCATGTCTATGAGGGAGTTTCTTAATTAGGTTAATTGAGGTGGGATGACCCAACGTAAATGTGCTTGGCACTATTTTGTGGACTAAGAGAGAGATGTCTAAGCACAACATTCATTGCTCTATATTACTTGACTCTTGACACAAGGTGATTAGCTCTCTTACATTCCTACTATTGTGGCTTCCCTGACATACCAGACTGTAACATAGAACCATGAACCAAAATAAACCCTTTGTCACCTAAATTGCTCTTTCAGAGTACTTTTATCACAGTAAAAGAAAGAAGCTAAATGAGTCACCCACCAAGTATCTATAGTCTAATTCCTGAAGTTATATGCATGTTATTTCATATAATAAAAAAGGACTCTGCAATGTTTATAGTAAAAGTGTTCACAATAGGCAGTAAAGAGAAACAATGTAAATGTCTTCCAACAGATGAATGGATAATGAAAATTTGGTACAAATACACTACGAAATACTATTCAACTGAAGGTTTCAGGTGAATGGATAAACCTAGAAAAGATGATATGCAGGAAGGAAACCCAGACCAAGAAAGATAAATGCCACATACTTTCTCTCATCTTTAGTTCCTAGCCCCAATTTCTCAGACATATACAACATGTAATAAGCACAGAGACTAGGAAAGTATAAAGGAGCCATAGGTAGAGGAGGCTCTAGGGAAAAGTATCAAAATACAGATGATATGAAGTGAGAAACAGAATAACAGGGAAGGGACTCCAACTGGGGAGGAGAAAAGGAGATCTATACAAATAAAGAAGGAGAGACAAATAATAGCAAGGTTTTTTGATAATGCCTTAAGAAATTATTTTAATTTATATTTGCCTAAAATTACACACAATACATATAAGTATATTAGATATTAGAGCAAGTTAAATCACTTGAACTTACAAGGCTCTCTACCAGAACCATAGACTAACAAAAGCATGAATACCAAGTAGGAGTCATGGTTGGACAGGCTAGCCCAAGTGACTTCCAAAATAGTTTAGATTACTGATATAGCCCTCAGTTGTCCCTTAGGAGGTGAGGGTATGTCTCTATTTCTGAAGACACCAAACACTTAAGACTTAAGAGTTGGATGATTTGAGCAGGATCAGACCTAAAGGCTCATTTCCTACAACCTAGTTCCTATTCTTGTAGAAAACACTATTCAAGTTGCAAAGGGAAGAAAACAATTCAACAATTCCACACAACTGCAATACCTATGAACCATAACAATTACCAGCATGACAAGACATACATAAATGGCATTCACATATCACTGGCAACCAATAGCTGTCTAATAAGACTTAAAGCCCATCAATAGGAGAAAAGTCATGCCTGGTACTGGAAATGTAGCCAGCATCCCTTGGCTAGTGACATCATGAATCTTAGACAAGAATCTACTACTACCAATTTGCTATGCCAACTTAATTCCTTACTACAATCTAAATTTTACCTCTCTACCATAGGTAATAATAACTACCATCCATTACCAAAGAATTTTTTCTTTACAGTAAATGAAAACCATTATTTAAAAGTAGCAAGAATACAGAGATGTAGAGAGGCCAACCACAGTGAATACATCTACATCATAGCTCCTGCATCTGTGTCTCAGAGAACATCACAAAAGATGAAAAGGAAAAAAAAATAAAATAAAAACTGGACTACAAAGAAATCTGCTGTAAAACAGTCTTTCCTGAAAATGGCTGCATAAATAAGACTGGAGTAGTGGCAATGTCAATGAATATAGTAACATAAGAGGGGAAATTTTTGCAGATTTCCACTGCTAGGTAAAACACTACTGGAAATGCATGACTGCTAGGGTTAGAATTAACTGCTCACAAGGATAAGCTTCCTTTTTGCTTGTTCAATACAGAGTGATGCACACAAACAGTGAAAACAGATTCAGCAACTTGTATTTATACACACTGGAACATAAACATACACACACACACACATATATATATATATACATTTCAATAATAATAGAAGGATAGCTATCAACTTGAAAGGGGAAGGCATGGGAGATATTCTAGAAAGGATAGCTTAGAGGAGCTGGAGAGAGGAAAGGAAAAGAATTAAATAATTCTATTTCAATTAATTACTTTTTAACTATTTTTTCTTTTTATTATTATTATTATGAACAAAGAAGTCGCACTTTCTAACCTTGTATATCCTTATTCAAGGTCCCTTCCCCCTCCCACCACATCAGGTCATTCTTTCTTCTCCACACATCCCCATCCCATTCCTGGGCAGGCAGCAGGCAGTCCCATGGTCCCACTGCCCCAATATTGCTTAGTTCTGCATTCTGCCATTCTACTACATTTGGAATCATAAAAAGATTACCATAAATTGTCTAAGTGAGACCAAATTTAACACAAGGCATCTTAAAAGTCCAGTAAGATATCAGACGAGGCTAACTGTAGAAGATGTGGTGGCAGAAGAGGAAGCAAGAGTGTGGTGATTATGTAGCAATAGGAAAACTGAAACTCCTGATTTGGCTTTGAAGAGAAAGAGGTCCCTGGATGGAGAATGTAAGAATCCCCTGCAGCTGAGGAAGGTAAGAGAGTGGATTCTCCAGAGCCTCCAAAAAAAGGAACACACCGTATGAACATCTTCAGCCTAGAGAGACTGTGATGGACTACTAAAGTATAAAATAATAAATGTGTGTTGTTTCCAGTCAGTGCAGGGTAATCTGTTAAACAAACAGCAGAAAGTAACATAGCAGGAAAAGTGATACACAAACTTAATGCCACATAGTCCATTTTCCACATCCATCAGCTACCATCAGCAACACTCCTAGGTTCAGCAGCTATTTGCATACCATTCAAGAGTATTTGGCTGTTGTCATTTGTGTTGCTGGGGTGGAGCCAGGGGCTCACTGGTTAAGGTCAACACTCCTCGACTGAGCTTTACCCCAGCCCCTCTTCACTGTTTTGTAATAAGTGCCCCTTTGCTTTACAGTTGTCCTGTTTCAGTGTTCATCACACATCTGAGGACTTTCATCCACCATACAAGCAATGATTCAAACTGAGGTGGTTGGGGTTATTCCTCCATTTGTCTTTGGGGCTTGGGAAGACAGAGCAATGCTATTTTCTTGTCATTTGTCCTTGAGTTGTTTGCTTTAATCTCTATTTGTCCTTTCTATTCACAGGTAGAATTTGTGATCTTCAGCTTTTGCAATCATTTCAGAATCAGGATAGAAAATTGCAGCTTCGAGGTGAAGTAATTTTCTTCACATTGTGAGAAAATAGTTCATGTAGAGTTTAGATAGTTTCACCTTCAAAAAACCATATTCTTTCTTTTAAGATCATGTCTAAAACCACATGTTTCATCTGTTGAATCATATTGACAGCAAAGGACGATCATACTGAGCTGTTTTGCTATTTATCAGTCTTAGAAATTCACTGATCACTTTCTATGTGCCTCGCTTTCAACCCGGGGCTGGGAATTCATCAATGACAAGGAAAACAAGCCCTGCCTTCATGAAAAACACATTCTGATGGGATATAAGGAAGAGCATAGCAGTTAGTGTGTCTGAAGTCCCAGCCCAGGCTCTATAGCTTGACAATGCCTATCATATTATAGCTATTATTGCTGTGCTTTATTCCACAGTGCAAGTTCTAGTACATATCTTGCTAAGTGTATTTACCTAAGATTTCAACAGATCTTCCCAACCTTTTGCTACTGGACCATTAAAATTTTTTTTATGTCCATAGAGATGACTAAGATGACTTAAAAAGCTGCAAGAAATGGGGCTGGAAGACAGTTCAGCAGTTAAAACATATACTGTGCAAGCAAGATAAGTTCAAGTATGACTCAACAGCTACAATGCAGTACTTGAAGGCTGGGGTATGAAGATTGCTACTATTTTGAGAGGTTAGCCTGGGATACATCATGAGTTTTGACCAGCCTTACCTGCATTGTGAAACACTCTCCCTCAAGGGGATCAGTGTGAAAAGATGTTCTTAGCTTCTCAGCAGATGGAGTGTCATGACATACCCTGCAAATCCTGGTGCTTATCTGAGAAGATTGCCCCTCCTTTTGCAAAGTTAGCCTGGACTACACAGCAAATTCCCAGCCAACCTGAGCTAAATTGTGAGACTCTATCTCAAAAGGAGGGAAAGGAAGAGATCTTCTTCCTTCTGCTCACACAAATAGCACAGAAGACCTGCCACACAGTGGAAATCCCAGTATTTGAAAGGCTGACACAAGAGGATTGTAGGTTCTACATCAGACTGAGCTACAAAGAAAGTACCTGTCTCAAACACATAAACAAGCCAGCAAAAGATGAAATAAACTCAGCACATATGCCTGATATAAGAAGCATGCAATACATATTATTATTATTATTACATTATTTTGTACCGTATTCACTAAATGTTATTGTTTGCCAGTGAAAGTTATATTGATAAAATTTTTTATAAAAATTGCATGATGTAAAATCACCAAATAACAAATATATAAGGAAAAATATTTTTGAAAAAAGAATCTGAGACACAAACTTGACTTGTAAGTCAGCAAATTATATAATAAAGCCTTGGCATTGGTTTAGGGCAACTTCATCCCTATGGCTGCTGGAAAGATTCTCTTCTAGGACACACTTAGAAACTTTTAGATTGTTTATGTCCAGACAGAACTGGGTTCATCTCTGACTTTATTATTTTCCTTTGTCACTTCATGAAAAAAATGCAATACTTTTAAAAACTGAATGTTTAAAACATTTTTTCAATGTATTTTCCATATCTATGGAAAGAGGAACAGAAATTACCTATCTATGCAGTCAAGATTTCAGAACTTTGAAAGTGGCATTTTCAATTTTATTAATATTACTATTATTGCAAATGACAGTCTAAAGGAATTCTTCCCAACCCTTGAGTAGTGCAATTCAAAGTCATTCTTAGAGGCTGTTTGTACAGTAAAATAATGTTTGCTGTGAACTGTGAAATATTATTACTCTTGAAAAGTTGTGGTACCATTTACCCTCTGTAACTTTCTACCAGCCACTGAAAGTGCTCTGCATCTACTAAGATAGGAAATTACAATGGAGCTTGTTCAACTCTTCTTCCTGGAGATCTATATTTTCAAAGTAGACTTGCCTATACTCTCTTACTGTTAATTCTGTGTCTACTTAGAAAAGCAGTCCATGTAGTTTCATCAATCCCAGTATCAACTTCCTTTTATGGAGACTGGGCATCAGAATGATTGCAAATCTTAACTGTTCCTTGGAAAGATCTTGGGCATAGAGTAAGTATTCAATAATATATACTCAATATTATTCATTACTAAAGCCAATATTTTTAGAATAGATCAACTTGAATTGATAAACTTTGAATAAGTCTTCTTTGATGTACTCAGTCTGGTGACTAGAATGGCAAAATGATTGATAATCCCAAAATGGCTGTCTTCCTACTTCATTTGCATCAACAGTAATCTTGAATCTTGAGCCATGTCTGCAGTTTACACAGCGGAACTGGAATTTACCAGACTTTGTAACTGCACAGCTAATACCTTCAAATAAATTATTTTCTATAAATATACATTTTATAAGCTGTTTCCCTGTAGATTCTCAACAAATTCAGTCTTCTAAGGAATTTTATTGCTCATATCCCTCTTAGAAAACTTCAGAACTTATGTGTAGAGAGCTGCGTGTGGCTGCGCCTTAAAGATGGCACTGACTTCCGTCCTCCACCTTCCCAAACAACTCCATATTTGGCTAAGTCTAAGGATCTGGCTTGCTTCCACGTACCTGGACCTATCGGTAGTGCCCACGTGGCATACTAGCATTGGCTTCCCAGAGGCTATTTAGGCCACGAGCAGGTTTCCCTGGGGTCAGAAGAAGAAGTCAGAAGATTGTTCAAGGTTCCTGAATAAACCGCTGAAAGAAGAGCCTGGTGTTGTGTCTTCCTTGCTGGTCAAGGTGGGCACGACACTTATGGTTTCGAGAGCACTTCCTGGAGACAGGATGATACAGGACATAGATATGGGCTTCAGAGACACTCTGCCTCTGTCATTAGCTCTAGACACAGAGTGTCATCTCATCCAGCCACAGCTTTCTGTAAGGGAGATTAGGTATCAGAATGATTTCAAGTCTTAGCCATTGCATGGAAAGATCTTGGCTACAGAATTAATGTTCAATAATGTATCCAAGCAGTGCTAATTACTAAAGCCAATGGATTTTAGTATATTGTTTAAGAATGTCATACATGCATATAATTTTTTTCAAAGCTCCCTTCCCTCTCACATCTGACTCCTCCTCTCATATCCCATCATCACATTTTTCTTCCCTACCCCATTCACTCTTCTTAAAGCCCAGTGGTTCCAATTATAGTGGAGCCATTCACTGGATCATGAGCAATCTAGCAGGAGCCTCAAGAGAGATGAAAACACACACTCACCCTCCCTGCAAAGACATCAGTTGCTAATAGCTACTCAGCTAGGGGTTCGACTTTATAAGCCTCTCCCATATTCAAAGAAAACTTTGTTCTGGTAAAGTCAATATACTGTAACTCCTAATACATTAGTATGGTCATTAATTTGTCTATTTCTCCATAGCATCACTTGAACTAGAAGTAATATTCACTTGATGAGTCTCAGAGACAATAACGGCTTTCATTCACAATAATTCTTATTCAAAAAAGAACCCTGCCCTATTTTTGTCACTTATCAGTGAGCTGTGACCCTGAGGTGATCAACAGCATTGTTTAGCTGCACTTATCTCTATAAAGCTACTCATAATAAGATCATAATTATCTATAATTACCTCCAGGGACTGAATTGTAATCATTAAAGAATGGAGGTTAGATTTCTATATTATAAGGAAATTTTGAGAGTAAAGCATCATAGCTTTTCAGTAAAATACTCATTTGCCTGTCTTTTTGCTGAAAATTATTATTTAGAAAACAGCTTTTCTACCTGAACTCAGCAGGGTAGTCCACAAGCCCTTTACTCCCAAGCTGGTATTTCTGTGGGTAATGCTCCTTACAGGGAAAAAAAGACTTCTTTTTCTTCAGACAGAGTGGCAGGCTTTCTGCCAGGCAGAGTTCTTTATCTGGGGTCATCCTGACAGCACCGCCATGAAATGGGCATTAGAAATCACATTTCAGTCAATTGAAAACTCAGGTGTACAAGGGTAAGTTAAGCTACTTCATATCATCATTATTCAAATGCAGTCCTAAATCCCTTCGCAGTCAACCATTTCCAATGTCACATCATCTTCAGATCAGCAACGATATATTTTCTCTTTTCAAATCAGAGTTCCACAAAATGAACAAAATGGTACTGTCTCTGTGGTGAACACAGCCTACTAAGTATAACATTTGTCTTTTTACCTTATCAAAACTGAATCCATGTAAGGTACCGCAATGTATAATAACATGAATCTGGGTCAAGTGCCTTTTCCAAACCAAGACCTTCAAAATTTTGATCAGTTGTAAGACTGAGGCCTATCTTCACCCATGCAAAGCTCTGACTTTATCTCATTTCTAATGACTTTAGTCAAATCTCAGCTATTCAGTCTTGTGACTCTGCACCTTTGTTATCTTAAAAGCTATTTTATATCCAGTCATTAATTATTTGTGCACTTTTACTTTATGACTATCTCCACTTTAATCATTCTTTGATTATAATATAATATATCAATATATTATTATAATATTATAGTATATTATTTGTAATGTTATATAATTATAACATATAATTATATTATTAATATGATAATAATTTGTCTTACAAGTGGATTGTCCTAGGTATTTTGTCGCATCAATAGAAAATGGACTGCCACACTGCTCCTCACAGGAACTCCATGTGAATGACTAACATCTTTCTCAGACAAATTCTTTCCTCTTCAAGTGCTGCTTTTTCTTCAACTTCTAAACATGTTTAAGATCCCTCTTTTAAAAACAACTGAACAATTTGGAAGAGGGAACTCCTACCAATGAGATTTTACACTCCAGCCAGAGTTGAGCTTTCCTCCTCTTCAACATCATCCAGTATATCTAAAAATAGTCTTTTCTTGCCTTCCTTTCCTTTTCTCCTGACTCCCCAGGAGTCCTGTCTACATTGGATGGAATGGACTCTAGAGTCAAAGCCAGATCGTTTTCTCTTATCTTCTGTGATTCCATACTGATTTTCTCTGGGAATGCTTTGACAATACTAACTCATCCCTCCTTAGCCCCTATCCTATCCTCATTATAATATTTTCTCATGTCTCTGTTCTAGCCCTCAGACAATTGTCCTTTTATCATTTTGTCTTATTGTTTTAACTACCATCTTTATTAGTGGCTCTCAATCTTCTTAGTGCTGAGACCCTTTAATATAGTTACTCATGTTATGATGACCCCCAAAGATAAAGTTATTTTACTGATACTTTATAAGTGCAATTTCACTACACTTGTGAATTTTAATGTAAATATCTGATATGCAGGATATCTGATATATGACCCCCACCCCAGGATGAGAATAACTGAGCTATATGGTGATGACTCAAGAAGTTGAGTCTTTACTCCAGTGTTTTCAAATGATACACTGGGCTATATGTGAGGCTACAGAAATTTCTTTTATATGATGAAGAGGTAGAAGAAACTCAAAATGCCTTAACTGGATCCCACTGGCTATCTCTCTGAAAGTCACAGAACTGCAAGGTAGAGACTAAATGGTAAATATTCTGCATTTGTGATCCCACTCATCTCCTTTTCTTTAGCATTTAACACACAAATATTAATTGAATGTTATTAATTGTATTAGTAATCTATTAATTTCAAGATGAACATGCTGCTTAAAATCCTCCTATATCACTTTAACATTCTCTTCACAAATTACTGTTCATACTAAACTCTCCAGTATCTTTTTCTGTCTTTCTCTTACTCACTACTTACTATTACCCTCCTTTGAAATCTGAGCCATATTATGTTCTCTCTGAATTTTTGCCTTTAATATGCTGATCATTCTATCAGAATCACTCAGTTACACTAGAAAAAACTTATATGCAAACCTTTCTACAGATAATTGTTCCTATGACAGGTGTATCTAAACTCTCAACACCAAGAAAAATAGTGTTTACTATAAATCACCATGACCATTTAATTTTAGTAAACTTTACTATCTTTTTGGTGATTTATCTAATGTTTGATTACAACTGTCTATTTAAATTCTGTTGGTTCAGAGGCAATGCTGGTCTTAATTATATATGCCTTCATCATCTGAAAAAAATATTTGCTGACTTGATTTTGTAGACATATACATGCAAGTACAAATAAATTCTGTAGTTTATAAAATGAAATAGCAGGAAAAGATAAAGTGCCCTCAAAAATGAAACCTAGGAACTTGAGAGATGGCTCAGCAGTTAAAAGTACTTGGTCTGGCAGAGGACTCATCTTAGATTCTTAGCAACCATATCTGCTCACAAGAATCCACACCTCCAGTTCCAGGGTACACAATGACCACTTCTGATCTCTAAAGGCACCAAGTATATACCCAGTGACCAAATATACATACACATAAAATAAAATAATTAAATCTTTAAAAAATTTAATGAAAGCCTAAAGTAGTCATAGTATTCGCATTTAAAATAAATCTGTATAAACTGATTTGTAGAAACAATGGCAATATGTTAAATGGAAAATTAGGATTTGAACTCACTATGAATAATATCACCTTTTTATAAAACTCATATCTAGTTGTGCTTTCTATAAACAGGGACATTCAGAAATATATTCACCAGAATATCATCAAACAACATTATTTCTGGGATTTGCAGTTGGTCTATACTTAACATTCTACATCATGTGCATGTGTGGGTCAGTTAGTATTAGTTACTTTTCTTGTTGCTGTAAGAAGACAGCCTCTAAAGCAGTAGTTCTCAACCTGTGTGTGGTAAACGCCCTTGAAAAATATCTATCTCTAAAGATATTCACATTATAATTCATAACAGTAGAAAATTACAGTTATAAAGTAGAAAAAAAGAAAATTTTATGGTTGGGAGTCACCACAACATGAGGAACTGTGTTACAGGTCACAGCATTAGGAAGGTTGAGAACCACTGCTCCTAAAGAAGGAAAAATTTATCTTGGCTCATGATTCAAAAGGATGGAAAGGCAGACAGGGATAGGCAAGAATATAAGGCAACTGGTGACATTATGCTCATATTTAGGAAGCAGACAGAGATGAAAACTGGTGCTCAGGTGGCTTCCTCCATTTTGATCTTTATTCAGTCCAGGACCCCATACTATAGAATGTTGCAACTAACATTCAAAGTAGGCCTTTTCTCTTTGTTTAAATCTTAATGGAAATCTCCTCACAGATGTGCCAAAAGGTTTGTTGCTTAGGTGATTCCAAATTGGGCCAAGTTGATAAATATTCACCGTCACAGTCAGCTTTTCATTACTATAACATTACTATAAAAATATTGTTGTTTGGAGATTTAAGAACATGATCAGTTGACTTGAGTTATTGGACCTTTGGTATTGCATTGTGGTAAAAGCACATGACAGATCAAAATTACCACAAAGATATGAAGTGACAAAAGAGAAAAAAAAAGTGCTAGGATCTTACTATCCCCTTCAAGAGCACATCTAGTTAATTTTCTTTTTATGTCTTACTTTTAAAGAATTCTCCACCTCCAAATAGCACAACAGGATGAGACTAAAACTTGAATTATATTATAGATCTTTAGGAGATATTCTGGATCTAAGTAATAGAAATGTGACAGTCTTATAGTCAGAGAAACATTCTTTCTAATTGAAACATTGAAAATAAAGTTGTGGAGGGATGCTTTGGCACATCTTTTTTCCTTGTGGAGGGTAACACAGAGAGATTTTATTTGTTCTTGATGAAATAAGTATAATTGCAAAAAGCAACTCACCCTGGGTTGTGACTGTTAGGTGGGCAGATGGCATGTTGTCACTCTTCCTACAAAACAAGGGTAGCGGCTGAGGCTCCTACTATCTGTTGCTCAGGGATACTTTGAAGGTATTTGTGAATAAGGTTTAGTTTTATAAATTTGCCAGGTGCTCTTCTGCTTAAATAATACCATTTGACAGGAAAAAAAAAGCTACTTTTAGTTATTTTGCTAAAAATATTTCTCAAATAAAGACTATATTCATACATACTTTAAAACTTACAAACAGAAAGGACCAGAAGTAAAGTCTGTCCTTTCTAATTTTGAAATGTGTTTGTGTGTGTGTGTGTGTGTGTGTGTGTGTATCCCAACATCCATTTTCAAATACTTTGAATGAATTCTATCTTCAAATAATAATCCATCTTTTAGAATACATGAGAACACCTGTACAGAAGCTCTGTCATGCCAATCATTTAATTTGTTGAAAATGAAAAAAAAAAAAAAACAACACTTTGGCCATAGGTATTAATGTAGCTAAACTGTAACCATTCATTTGAATAGCTATATGAACTGTGAAAGTGTCCTGTATTTTCTGGGCCTCAGTTTCTTAACTTATACAATGGCTTTTGTGAGCTAAAAGGAAACATAACTTTGAATTCCTGGCTCACTGCCTGGTGTACTATAAGTGCCTCCTTTGAGGCAATGTGAGCGGAGTGTCTCATTGACAGGCATTAAGAGCTCATTCTGCAACTACTCAAGGAACTACTAAAGAGTGCACATTAGTGAGACGATGCAGAGAAAGACATTCTAGCCTCTAGAGTTCAAATGTACATGATAAGCTGAATCATGTATTCCTGAAAATGCTCACATCTTTATTCTCAAAATTAATGAAAATTACATTAAGTGGGAAAAGGTTCTTTTCAGATGTGAATTAATTATAGATAATCAGATCAGGAGAGTGTCTTCCGTTATCTGTGGGAGCTTGCATAATGATGAGTAGCCTTGGAAGAAAAGAGAAGACATGAAAATAGAAATAAAAAACTTGGAGTGATAGAAGAAAAGGATGGGAAGCCAAAGAAGGCAGGTGGCTAGCAGACACCAAAGGCAAGGAAGAGGAGGTCTCCTTTGCCCAGAAGGAGCCAGCTCTGCCAACACCTTGGCTTTAGCCCAGGAAAATGGATTTGCAACTTCAGAACCATGAAGCTGTTCTCTTCAGTCACTAAGCTTATTATCATCCGTTACAGAAGCCATCGGACACTAATAAACTGGGAAGAATTAAACGACTAATTACATAATTTAATACAATCGTGATGAGTGCTTAAATGATTAAGTAAATAAAAATGAGTTAGCAAACCTAAGAAGCAGGAGACCTCCTTTGTGGGACTGATTTTTTATTTTCTATTTCCAAACTGAAAATATATTCACTGAGTGAATGGAGAGAAAAATATTCTAGGCACAGAAAAGTCCTTGTCAAGAAGGAGCTATCTCAGAGTAACTGGAATACAGCCAAAAAGTTGTATGAGGGATAGGAAAGAAAAACCAAATCAGCAAGAGAGGAGGGGGTGAGAAAGGGTGGGGTAAACTCTAATGAAAGAGTTACCTTGCAATGCTTTGCTTTGCTAACCTATTTCAGGACAACCCTCTCACTGTGGCCTTTGAGAAAAACTGAACCAAACTGGGCTTGGGTTGCTTTCTTTCTTAACCTACTAAAAGCAGATCTGAACTACCAAGTTCACAAGTGCTTGAAGACAGAAGGAAGTTCAGAGGTCAACTAGAGACTTGACAATATTTTTCTACCAAAAACACTTTCTAATTCAAAAGGAGCAGCTAAACACCTATGAAAAACTGAGTAGAATGTTGTGCTGGACCAGTCTTATTAATACCAGCTATAGAGCAAAAGCTTCTACTGTCAAAAATCCCAATATACTTGGCTCTGTCAATCCTTATAAGTCAAATAGAAAAGAGTAATAGTAAAAAACTAAAAAAAAAAGAAAATATTTCACAAATGTGATCATACTGAGAAGTGCTGATGAAGGGTTACAGAGACCCCAAGTCATCTTCAGGACACTAAAATAACCCTTAAGCTTAAATAGAGTAGGGAAAAGGGTGTGCATAAATAAGCAGCCTTAGTCAAAGTGTTATATGGCTGGTTATTATCTCAGTCTGTGTCCTGTCAGGCAGCCAGTTGTTGTTAGTTGAGTGGGGTCATCTGGTTCCATAAGATGAATACACTGTCTCAGAAGTACAGTCTTCTCTTTGCGGTTAATTGCTCTCA
Organism: Sigmodon hispidus; assembly: GCA_004025045.1. Classification (NCBI taxonomy): domain Eukaryota; kingdom Metazoa; phylum Chordata; class Mammalia; order Rodentia; family Cricetidae; genus Sigmodon; species Sigmodon hispidus. The sequence goes on along the minus strand of PVIH01002752.1, from coordinate 160,488 downwards.
TTTGAGGAGGAAGCTGTAATAGTCTTTTAGCTTTCCATTTCTTAGAGATAACTTTGATCTCTTATCATTAAAAATATTAGTCAATTGGTCCTGTTTTTAATTTATTTAGCCCTTTCCCCTGTGGCACTGAGGAATAAATCTTAGTTTTGTACCTGCAAGTCCATATGAGGAAAAAGCTGAAAGAAGCAAATAATTTTAAAAAACTAAGCACAAAATGGCAGGATAAATGATTTGAAAACTGAGTAGACCTCCATAAAATCGCATTGGACTGGAGTTGGAGCTGAGAAGCTGTGAGGAAGTTGAAACCCTATTAAGCATTCCACATTTTTATTTGAAATCTCAATGACTCTATTTAAGGAGTCAAGGAAAAGCAAAGCTAAATTGTCTCTCAAAATGTCAAAAACCCAACTCTGAACAGTTTGACCTCCCTAATGAAGGTCCCAATGTCCACCACAACCACCTACCTAACTGTCTTTCTGACTGTGCCCTCTCATCAGAAAGACATGAAATTCCAGAGCCTTACATGCCTCTGCCAATTTTATGTCTGAGATAAACAGAGAGAGAGCGAGAGCACAAGCATTAAATATTGAAAACAAACTATAAAAATAAATAGACCCATAAGTCATCCAGAAAATAAACTTCTCTTATCACATAAATTTTATTAGTATATAATAAAAACCTGGGGCCAGATGTTGGCGAAAAGCTGAAATGTTAGAGAAAGAGAGAAAAACAAACCAAAGCCACTTCCTACCCAGCCAACTCCTCAGGCCTGTCTCCATCAATTCTCCAAGTCTCTCTTTCCTCAGCTAAAAAAAGGAAGTGCCAGGAGATGCTGAACTCTTCCCTCATCTATATCAGCCCAGGTATCTCATTTCCTGAATCAACTTTCCTAAAGATAGGATTAAAGGCATGTGCCACAACCACCTGGCTCTGTTAAACCTTTAACTCAGAGAAATCCAGAGGATCTCTGCTTCTCAAGTGCTGGGATTAAAGTGATGAGTCACCACTCCCTGACTTCTTGACTTGGCTCTGACCTCTGATATTCCAGATTATTTTTATTAAATATACACTATATTACCACATTCTCTGATGTAGGATTTTCCTTACAGTGCATAAAGAAATAAAATATAAGGGAAGGGGTAAAAATGGAATCATAGAAATTGCAATCCAAATAAAAAATTTTAGGATAGTACACATAAAAATGGGAGTTGAGATGCTGGTATATATACTTAACAGGATGTGTAGCTGAGAAAAAAAATGAGATCAAAGATAAGAAGAAAGCACTCAAACTAGCAAAAAAAATGTAAGATAAAAGAAAGCACTAAAAACATTTTAGAAAAAAATCACATAGAAAAATATTGTGGAAGATTTCTAAAACATATCCACATACATAGGCAAAAAAAAGTGATTTTTTTTGTAGTTCCATCCATTTGCCTACAATTTTTTTTAAATTTTCAATTTTATTAGGGATGAGAATTTTTATGATAATAATTTAAGTAATACATACTGGTTGTATTTTTAAACATTTTATTTGCAATAGTAAATAGATTTATATTTAGTTAAGCAGAAAGATATTTTTCACCATTCATAATGTTAGAAAGGACAAAAAGAAAAATCAAGATGTTGATCATAAAAAGCAATACAATTTCCTTTTTATAACAAAAGTAGTACACTATCGTGAAAATAAGTCATCCGTATGCTTACAATTAGTAGTGTTGGTGAAAAGTCCAATCTCTGTTCTATAGCAGAAATGCAATCCAGTTGATTCAGATCCATCAGGAAATACACAAATATCTTTTTAGAAAGAGTGGAAGAACAGAGTAGAATGGGAGCTTTACCAATGTAAGCATCTTTGTGCAATTTTTCACAAAATCTATACTTTGCTTTCAGTTATTTTGGCTAACAATGTAAGGAAGCACTTCATAATATACTTTTTTTATTCCTGTGCTACAAGATCTCCCTTGTTTTACATATGAATAGTCAGAACCTTTTTAATTCCTTCCCATTTGGTTCTGGAAAATTTATTTTAGAGAAATAGATATCATAACATATATATTAGAGAGATAGAAAGATAAAAAGATGTTAAATTGATTGTAGATTATAGATGGTAGGTAATAAATACTGGCTGACTTATAGTCACAAACATCAAGAAATAAAACATGTCCTTTCATTGGTTCACTTAAAAAAATATATTCCAGTCTTACACAAAATAGTCAGTTGCCACTTAAGTCATAAAACTCCAACCATCACACATTGTCACCAATGAAAACTGGTTAACGCAGTTGAAATAGCAGCTTATGTTTAACAATTAGTTTTATCTTTTTTTCACATTTGCATATTTTTTATTTTAAAATTTTTTTAAGGTACCCACCACTGTAACCCCTCTTCCTTGTCTTCCTTCAGGTTACCCCCATGTCATGGCCTCATTCATTCTTCAGAGAAGGTAAGGACGCCCAGAGTGAGTAAATCCAGGTGTAGCATATCCACCTGAAGCAGGGCCAAACCCCTCCCCCAATTATCAAGGCTGAACATGGTGTTCCTCTGTAGGGAATGGGCTCCAAGAAGCCAGTTCATGTACCAAGAATAAATTCTGATCCCACTGCCATAGGCCCAATAAAATGCCCACATCATTTGATTGTCATCCATATTCAGAGGGCTTAGTTCAGTTCCATGTAGGTTCCCCACCCATCATTTGAGAGTTAGTGAGCTCCCAGTAGCTCCAGTTAGCCATCTCTATGTGTTTCCTTATCATAATCTCAAGCACTTTGCTAATATAATCTCTCTACCCTCTCCTCAGCTGGACCGGAATCTTGACCCAGTAATAAGCTATGGATCTCTCCATCTGCTTTCATTAGTTGCTGAATGTAGGTTCTATAGTGACAATTAGGGTGGTCCTTCATTTGATTATAGGGGAAGGCCAGTTTAGGCGCCTTTGCACTATTGCTTAAAGTCTCAGCTGGGATCACCTTTGTGAGTTCTTGGGTATTTCCCTAATACCAGATTTCTTTCTAATGCTACAATGGCTTCCTTTATCAAGGTATCTACTTCATTGTTTTCTCTCTCTGTCTCTCCCCCAACTAAACCATCCCATTAGCTCATGTTCTCTTCTCACCTCTTTTTTTCCCTCTTCATTATGGCCCTAATTTACTCAAGAAATCTTTTCTATTTCCCCTTCAAGAAAATTTATGGATATCTCTCTTAACTTCTTTGTTACTTAGCTGCTCAGGGGTTGTGAATTGTAGCCTGGTTATTCTTTGCTTTATATTTAAAATCTACTATGGCAGGGTACATACCCTGTTTTTGTTTTTGTTTTAGTTATATCCATTTGATTGATTACAAATTTCAGGATGTCGTGTGTGTGTGTGTGTGTGTGTGTGTAATATAAATCCCACATTTTAAAAATCCATTCATCAGTTGAGGAACATTTAGGTTGTTTCTAGTTTCTGGCAATTACAAATAACGCTGCCATGAACATAGCTGAGCAAAGTCCTGTGGTATGAAAGTGCATATTTGGGTATATGTCAAATAGTGATATTGGTGGAACATGAGGTAGACTGATTCCCAGCTTTCAGTGAAACCATCATGCTGATTTCCAAAGTGGCTGTACAAGTTTACATTCCCATCAACAATTAAAGAGTGTTCCCCTTACTTTATATTCCTTTCAGCATAGGCATTTAGTGTTTTTAATCTTAGACATTCTGACAGGTGTAAGATAATCTCAGAGTTGTTTCAATTTGCATTTCCTGATAGTTAAGAATGTGGAACAATGTTTTAAGTGTCTTTCAGCCATTTGAGATTGTTCTGTTAAGGATTGTTTGTTTACATCTATACCCTATTTTTTAATTATATTAATTGGATTTTTATCTCAAGTTTCTTGAGTTCTGTATGTATTTCAGAGACCAATCCTTTGTCAGATGTAGGATTGGTGAAGATCTTATCACATTCTGGAGATTGTGATTTTGTCATATTGATTATGTTTTTCACCTTACAAAAGCTTTTCAATTTCAGAAAGTACAATTTATTTATTAATTACTGCACTCAATGTCTGTGCTACTGGTGTTATATTTAGGAAGTAGTCTCCTGTGCATTTAAAGCTATTTCCCATTTCCTCTTCTATCAGGTTCAGTGTAACTGAATTTGTTTAGGTCTTTGATACACTTGGACTTGAGTTTTCTGCAGGGTGATAGATATGGATTTGTTTTCATTCTTCAGCATGCCACAATCCAGTTATGCCAGCATCATTTGTTGAAGATGTTTTCTTTTCTTCATTGTATATTTTTAGTTTCTATGTCAAAAATTATGTTTTTGCAGGTATATGGATTAAGGTTAGGATCTTCAGTTCATTTACATTGATCCACAAGTCTGTTTTTATGTCAATATCAAGCTGTTTTTAATACTTTATCTTTAGAGTAAAGCTTAAAGTCAGGTATGGTATTGCCTCCAGAAGTTCTTTTATTAAAGAGGATTGTTTTGGCAATCTTTGTTTTTTTGGTTTTTCCATATGAAGTTAAGTGTTGTTCTTTAGAGGTCTGTGAAAAGTTATGTTAGGATTTTGATGGGGATTACATAGAATCTTTAGATTGCTTTTGGTAAGATTGCCATTTTTACTATGTTGCTCCTACCTATCAAAAAACATGGAAAACTTTTTAACTTTGTGACATTCATCCTCAATTTCTTTCTTCAATGACTTAAAGTTCTTGTCATACATGTCTTTCACATTTTTCGTTAGTGATACCCCAAGTATTTGATATTATTGTGACTTTTGTAAAGGGTAATGTTTCCTGATTTGTTTTCAGCCCTTTTATCACTTGTATACAGGAGGGCTACTGATTTTTTTAAGTTAACCTTGTATCCTGCTACATTGCTGAAAGTGTTTATCAGCTGTAGGAGTTCACTGGTAAAATTTTTGCGGTTACTTATGTATACTATCATATTATCTGCACATAGAAAAATTTTAATTTCTTTTCAATTTGTATTTCCTTGATATCCTTGTGTTGCCTTATTGCTCTAGCTAGAACTTTGAGCACTATATTGAAAACATATGGAGAGTGTGGGCAGCCTTGTCTTGTTCCTGATTTCAGTAGGGTTATTTTGGATTTCTCTCCATTTAGTTTGATGTTGCCTATTAGATTGCTGTATATTTACTTTATTATGTTTAGGTATATTCCTTGTATACCTGATCTCTCCAGGAACTTTATCATAAAGGAGGGGATGTTGAATTTTGTCAAAGTCTTTTTCAACATCTAATGAGGTGGTCACATGGTTCTTTTCTTTCAGGTTGTTTATACGGTGGATGACACTGACATATCTTCATGTCTGGAACCATCCCAGCATCTCTGGGATAAAACCTACTTGATCAAGGTGGATGATTTTTTTTTAATATTCTTGGATTCAATTTGCCAGTATTTTATTGAATATTTTTGCATCAATATTTATAATGAAGAATGGTCTATACTTTTCTTTCTTTGTTGAGTCTTTGTGTGGTTTGGGGATCAGTATGAGTATAGCCTCATGAGAGTTTGGTAGTGTTACTTCTGTTTCTATTGTGTGGAACAATGGGACAAGTATTAGTATTAGTTTCTCTCTGAAATTCTGGTAGAATTCTGTGCTGAAACCACCTGGTCTTTGACTCTTTAGTTGGAAGAATTTTAAACACTGCTATTTCCTTAGTGGTTGTAGGTCTATGTAAGTCTTTTATCTGGCCTTGATTTAATTTGGGTAAGTGGCATCTAACCAGAAAATTGTCCATTTCTTTCATGTTTTCTAATTTTGTGGAGTACAGATTTTTAAAGCATGACTTAATAATTCTCTGGATTTTCTTTGTGTTTATTGTTATGTTCCCCTTTTCATTTGTAATTTTGTTAATTTAGATATTCTTTCTCTGACTTTTGGTTAGTTTGGATAAATTTCTCTATCTTGTTGATTTTCTCAAAGAACCAATTCTTTGTTCAGTGTTCTCTTTGTTTAAATTTTATTTCTTTCAGCCCTGAGTTTGATTATATCCTACCATCTCCTCCTTCTGGGTGAGTTTGCATTTTTGTTCTATGGTTTTCAGGTATGCTGTTAAGTGGCTTGTGTGAGATTTCTCTAAAGTTTTTATGTAGGCACTTAGTGCTATGAACTTACCTCTTAGTATTGCTTTTATTGTGTTTCATAAGTTTAGGTATGTTGTAGATTCACTTTCATTGAATTCTAGAAAGTCTTTAATTTCTTTCTTTACTTCTTTCTTGACCCAGACTTGGTTTCACTGAGATTTGTTCTGTTTCAATGAGTTTGTAGGCTTTCTGTAGTTTGTGTTGTTGTTGAACTCTAACTTTAGTACATGGTGGTTTGATAGGATACAAAGGATATATCTATTAATTCCATTTGAGTCATAACATCTGTTATTTCTCCTATTTTTCTGTTCAGTCTTATTTGGAAGATCTGTCCACTAGTGAGAGTTGGGTATTGAAATCTCCCACTATTAGAGTGTGGAGTTTGATATATGATTTAAGCTTTAGTAATTATTCTTTTTAATATATAGGTGGTTTGCATTGGGTGCATAAATGTTCAGAAGTTAGATTTAATCTTGTTGAATTTTTCCTGAGATGAATATGTAATGAGCTTCCACAATCTCTTTGGATTGATTTTAAGTTGAAGTCTATTTTCTTAGATATTAAGAGAGCAACACCAGCTTGCTTCTTAAGTCCATTTAATTGGAAAGTTTTTCCCAAATCTTTACTCTGAGGTAGTGTCTCCCTTTGAACTTGAGGTATATTTCTTTAATGCAACAGAAGGATGAATTCTGCTTTTTGTATCCATTCTGCTATCCTATTTTTTTTGGTGGTAGTGTGTGTGTGTGTGTGTGTGTGTGTGTGTGTGTGTGTGTGTGTGTGTGTGTGTATTTTTCTTTGGGGGGATTTTCTGTGGGTTTATCTATTGCTTATGTTTTCTTTCATTCATTTAACTTCCTTAGGTTGAATTTTTCCTTTGAGTGTTTTCTGTAAGGCTGGATTTGTGGGTAGGTATTGTTTAAAACTGGTTTGGTCATAGAATACCATGTTTACTCTGTCTATGATGATTGAGAGTTTTGCTAGGTACAGCAGTCTTTTCTGTCATTTGTGGTCTCTCAGTGTCTGCATAACTTCTGTCAAGAACCTTCAAGTCTCTGTTTAGAAATAGGTATTATTCTGGTAGGTCTGCCTTTATAAGTTACTTCATCTTTTTACTTTGCAGATCTTAATATTCCTTCTTTATTATGTATGGTTAGTGGTTTGATTATCATGCGGCAAGGGGACTTGTGGGGAATCTAGTCTATTTGGTCTTCTGTAATCTTCTTGTATCTTTATAGGCATTTACTTCTTTAGGTTGTAAAAGTTTCTTCTATGATTTTGTTGAAGATATTGTTTGTGCCTTTGATCTGATATCATTCTCCTTCTTCTATCCTTATTATTCTTAGGTTTGGTATTTTAGTGGTATTCCCTGGACATTTTGTGTTATAACTTATTTGCTTTAGTGTCTTTTTGACTAACAAATCTATTTTTTCTATTGTATCTTTCTTTTTCTAAAACTTTTCATATATATATATATATATATATATATATATATAATTTGGTGTTTTTACATCATGCACCCCATCAAACTCAGATACCAGACCTCTCAGTATCATGCCCACTCCTATGATCTCCCCATTTACAAAACTGCCCATTCATGCTGCTCCTTTGCTTACTGGAGCATAATTTAACACCCTGTGGCCAGACCCTTAAAGAAAACAAGTCTTTCATTACTCACCCCTCTGCCAGAATCCATTAATGCATAAGTGAAGCACTTTGTCATTTTGCTATGTTCTAGTCTTGAGTTCTTGTGTACAATGACATCTCTCTCTTTTTATATATTTTTTAAAGTCCACTAATGAGTGAGTATATGCCCTGCTTCTCTTTCTGGGATTGTGATATCTTGTCGCTCAGGAGGATATTCTCCATATCCATCCATTTGTCTGAAAATTTTAGAGTATCATTTTTTCTTACTGCTGAGTAGTACTCCATTGTGTATATGTACCACAGCTTGTTGATCCATTCCTCAGTTGAAAAAAATCTAGGTTGTTTCCAAGTTCTTGCTATTACAAATAAGGCTGCTATGAACATAGTTGAGCTAATCCTTTTGTGTGAATGTGTGTCTTTAGGGTATATGCCTAATGGTGGTATTGCTGGATCCTTGGAGTGATTAATTCCCAGATTTCTGAGAAACTGTCATACTGCATTCCAAAGTGGCTGAACAAGTTTACACTCCCACCAACAATGGAGGAGTGTTCCTTTTGCTCCACATCCTCTCCAGCATAGGCTGTCATCTGTGTTTTTAATCTTAGCCATTCTGACAGGTGTAACATGGTATCTCAAAGTTGTTTTGATTTGTATTTCTCTAATGGCTAAAGATGTTGAGTACTTTTTCATGTGCTTTTCAGCCATTTTTAATTCTTCTGCTGAGAAGTCCCTTTTTAGTTCTGAACCCCAGTGTTTAATTGGGTATTTAAGGGTTTGGGCTCTAGTTTTTTTGAATTCCCTATATATTTTAGAGATCAATCCTCTGTCACTAGTAGAGTTGGTGAAAATCCTTTCCCATTCTGTAGACTGTCTTTTTGTCTTATTGACTGTGTCCTTGGCCTTACAGAAGCTTCTCAGTTTCAGGAGGTCCCACTTACTGATTGTTAGTGTCTGTGCTACTGGTGTTATATTTATGAAGTAGTCACCAGTGCCAATGCATGGGAGGGTATTTCCCACTTTCTTTTCTATCAAGTTCAGTGTGACTGAGTTGAGGTCTTTGATCCACTTGGATTTAAGTTTTCTGAAAGATGATAGGCTTGGATCTATTTTCATTTTTCTACACTCTACCATCCAGTTATGCCAACATCCTTTGTTAAAGATAGTATCTTTTTTCTGTTGAATATATTTGCCTCTTTGTCAAAAATCAAGTGTTCATAGGTGTGTGGGCTAATGTTGGGTCTTCAATTCAATTCCGTTGATCCACTAGTCTGTTTTTATGCCAGTACCAAGCTGTTTTTATTGCGGTGCCTCTATAGTACAATTTGAAGTTGGGGATGGTGATGCCTCCCGAGGTTCTTTTGTTGAGCAAAATTGTTTTGGCAATCCTGGCTTTCCTGTTATTCCAAATAAAACTGAGTATTGTTCTTTCAAGGTCTGTAAAATATTCTGTTGGGATTTTGATGGGAATTGCATTGAATCTGTAGATTACTTTTGGCAGAATTGCCATTTTTACTATGTTGATCCTACCTATCCAGGAATATGGGAGATCTTTCCATTTTCTTATATCCTCTTCAATTTCTTCAGAGATTTCAATTTTTTGTCAAATGTGACTGATACTTCTTTGGTTATAGTTACACCAAGGTACTTAATGCTATTTATGGCTATTATAAAAGGTGATGTTTCCTTTATTTCTTTTTCAGACCTTTTATCTTTAATGTATAGAAGGGCTACTGATTTCTTTGAGTTAATCTTGTATCCTGCTACATTGCTGAAGGTGTTTATCAGCTATAGAAGTTCCCTAGTAGAATTTTTTGGGTCATTTATGTACACAATTATTTGTCATCTGCAAATAGAGATATTTTGACCTCTTTCTTTCCAATTTGTATCTCCTTAATCTCCTTTCATTCTCTTATTGCTTTAGCTAAATCTTCGAGAACTATGTTGAATAATTGAGGGGAGAGGGGACAGCCTTGTCTACTTCCTGGTTTTAGTGGGACTGCTTTGAGTTGTTCTCCATTTAGTTTAATGTTAGCCATTGGCTTATTGTAAATCACCTTTATTATATTTAGGTATTTTTCCGGTATCCTTGCTCTCTCCAGGTTTTCTATCATAAAGGCATGTTGGATTTTGTCAAAAGCTTTTTCAGCATCTAAGGAAATGATCATGTGGGTTTTTTTTCCCTTCAATTTGTTTATATGATGAATGACATTTACAGTTTTCCATATTTTGAACCATCTCTGCACTTCTGGGATGAAGTCTACTTGATGGTGGCAGATGATATTTTTTATATGTTGTTGTATATGGTTTGCCAGAATTTTGTTGATAATTTTTGCATCAATGTTAATGATAGAAATTGGTCTGTAATTCTCTTTCTTTGTTGGATCTTTGTGTGGCTTGGGTTTTAGGGTAATTGTGGCCTCATAAAAAGAATTTGGCAATATTTCTTCAGTCTCTACTATATGAAACAGCTTGAGGAGTATTGGTATTAATTCTTCTTTGAATGTCTGGTAGAATTGTCTTGCTTTCATTGTTTCCATTGAATAGTCAGGTGTAATTCTGATGGGTCTGCCTTTATAGATAAGTTGGCCCTTTTCTTTTGCAGCTCTTAACATTTTTTTCTTTGTTCTGTATGTTTTGTGGCTTGATTATTATGTGGCAAGCAGACTTTTTTGGGGGGTCAAATCTATTTGGTTTCCTGTAAGTTTCTTGTATCTTTATACGTATTTCCTTCTTTAGGTTGGGAAAGCTTTCTTCTATGATTTTATTGAATACATTATGTGTGCCTTTGAGCTGGTATTCTTCTCCTTCTACTATTCCTACTATTCCCAGGTTAGCTCTTTTCATGTTGTCCAAAATTTCCTGAAAATTTTGTGTTATGGCTTTTAAATTTTTACTATTTTCTTTGACTGATATATCTATTTCTGCTATTGAGTCTTCCACTCCAGAGATTCTCCGTTTCATCTCTTGGATTTTGTTGGTTATGCTTGTATCTGTAGTTCCAGTTCTTTTCTTCAGATTTTCTATTTCCTTCTTTGCCTCATTTTGTGTCTTTTTTATTGCTTCTATTTCCATTTTTAATTTGTGGAATGTTTCTTTTATTTTGGGGGGTTTCCTTTTCTTGGTTTTCTCTGAAGGATTTGTTTATCTCTTCCTATTTTTTACTTGTATTTTCTTCTATTTCTTTAAGACAATTTTTTATATCCTCTTTTAAGGCTTCTATAATCTTTATAATGGTGTTTTTGTTGTTGTTTCCTTCTGCTTCTTCTTTATTGCTCTGTTCAGGTCTTCATGTTGTAAAACCAGCAGGATTTTGTTTTTTTCTGGTGTTACCATGTTTTTTATATTGTTATATGTATTCTTGTACTGGCATCTGCCCATGACTTCAGTTGTTCACACTTAGTCAGCTACTAATCAGTTGTGGATAGAGGGTTTGTGTGTCTCCTGTCTGAGCAAGGGGTCTGCATGATTTCTGATTCAGCTCTGCACACGAGTCTCTCTTTCAAAGGCCTCAGTCCCTCTCTGATAAAAATGATCTCTTCTTTTATTGGCATGGGAATAAAGATGACTCAGTGGTTAGGAACACTAATTACTCCTACAGAGAACCAGAATTCAGTTACCAGAATCCACATGATTAGTTAATTTACAACTGCCTGTAACTGCAGCTCCAGAAGATGCATACATTTACAAATAAAAACCAAAAACAATTATTAAAAATACATGTATTTTTATGTATTAATGTAAAGAAAACAAAAGTCAGTAAATATCCTAGATGTGGATCTGATACATAAGGTCACTTTTTGCTGTTGTTGTTGTTTCGATTTTGAAGACAGGGTTTCATTGTGTAGCTTTGGAGCCTGTCCTGGAACTCACTCTGCAGACCAGGTTGGCCTCAAACACAGAGATCCACCAGCCTCTGCTTCCTGAGTGCTGGGATTAAAGTAATGTACCACCACCACCCAGCCATTGGATGTGCGGGCAATCTGGATGTGACATTTGTCACCCAATTGATTGCCAGGCTTGATTTCACTGATCTGACTGGCTAGGCAGATATCTCATTCCTTCTTCAACTGTTTGTGTTGAAGTTGAAGCTCTAGGTCAAAGAGGACAGACTGGTCTTTCACCAAGTCAAGGGTATACGAGCAGCTGCACTCCCCTCCTAGAACTTCCAAAAAAGCTTTTATAAGGCCAAGTTTTATTCAGTCAGAAACTGCTAAGACCATTACTTAAGTGTAAATAAATTAAAACCAAAACAAATCATTATATATTATTTGAGCTACAATGTAGTGCCTGCTTTCATTTCAAAAGCATCCATCACTTCCTAGGTGGACAGCAAGCTCCTTGATCTGTGAAGTCACATCTTTTATCACTTGAACCCCAGCACTACTTTCTTTTTTTTATTATTATGAATAAAGAAGTCACATTTTCTATCCTTGTATATCCTTAATCAAAGTCCCTTCCTCCTCCACATCAGGTCATTCTTACTTCTTCATATCTCTCCAAACCCCACCATTAGCAGGCAGTCCCAAGGTCTCAATATTGCTTAGTTCAGCCTCCACTTCTGGCAAATCCAGTTTTCTCCCCCCAACATCAAGACTGAGTCAGGTGTTCCTCTAGGGGGAGTGGGATCCAAGGAATCAGTCTAAGGTGTTTCTGATCCCAATCTGTTCAGTGGTTCTGGTTTGCAGCTTAGGGATGCTTTTCTTTTCTTTTTGTTGTTTTGTTTTTGTTTTTATTTTTGTTTTTGTTTTTGTTTTGTTTAGAGTCCACTAATGAGTGAGTACATTCCCTGCTTATCTTTCTGGGTTTGTGATACCTCACTCTGGAGAATATTCTCCAAATCCATTCATTTGCCTGCAAATTTTAGGATATCATTTTTTTTTCTTACTGATTAGTAAGTATTCCATTGTGTAGATGTACCACAGTTTGTTAACCCATTCTTTATTTGAGGGTCATCTAGGTTGTTTCCAGGTTCTTGCTATTACAAATAATGCTGCTATGAACACAGTTGAGCTAATGCCATTGGAGTGAGACTACAGCACTCCTTTCTAAACATGTACTAATCACCCACTACACACTTGCTGGTAAATTCCCATAAGTCCTTACATGTAAAATGTAAGAGTATCCATTCTGTGAAAAGTATCTCATTTGAAACTTATATTTTCATCCCATTGATATGCTAGGTTGGTTATCAGTAGAAAAAATAGTATTTTTTATTCTTGTCAAGAAATGAAGCTTTGATGCTTCTGGAAATTTGTGAACTAAAAAGCTACTATTAAAATGTATATGTTTATAATAAGCAAGAAAGATTTAGAGAAAGGGAAGGGGAATGATATTATTATGTATTTTATCTTAAAAGATAAAAGAAGAAATTAAAAATCAAATCAAAATCAAAGAAGATATTTGTAAAGCAGAGAAACCTTGAAAATGTGTTTTTTTCCACAAGGATTTTTTCTTTGATTCATATTGCTTGCTTGCTTTCATTTTTCCTGCTTTTGTCAGTTTTATGTTTCCCAAACTAGCTTTTGGCTCCCTATGTAGCCAAGGATGACTTTGAACTTCTGATGCTCTTGCCTTCCATCTCCCAAGTGTTGTGATTGTGGGCATGTTCCATCATGCTCAACTTAATAAACTTCTATCTGTCAAAAAAGAAACATAATTTTATAACCAATAAAAACTATATATGTTTCAGTTTAAAATGAAAAGAAAGATATTTTGTGCTGCCCTGAAATGACATGCTTTCTTGGAAAATACTTGCCAAACTTGCTGAAATATTCAGACAAAAAGTAAATAACATAACAAAGGAAATAATAAATAAATAACATCAAAAATACCATCATAAATAAGAAAGGAAAGAAAGAAGACAAGCAAAATCAGCTCTGAGAACTCTCTAAACACATCCCACCCACCCACATCAGTACATCATGAGTGTACAAGGAATGCTACATCCTTCCCAAGTGGGACCCTACTGATAAGCATCTTTTCTCGCTGGAGCAGAGTGAGAAACAGAGCACAGTGAGAAGCTGGGGCAGAGTGAGGAGCTGGGCCAGGGTGAGGAGCTGGGCCAGGGTGAGGAGCTGGGTCTAGGGCAAGAGAACAGAGCAGAAGACTAATTAGCTGGTCCTTTAATTATCTTTGGGATTTTGCAACAAGTTATCTTTTTCGTTTGTTTGTTTTAAGTACACATTTAAGAACTCATACATGGTCAGGCATGGTGGCACACACTTTAATCCCAGTACTTAGGAGACAGAGGCATGTGGATCTCTCTGAGTTTGAGGTCAGCCCAGTGTACATAGTGAGCTACATAGTGAGACTCTGTCACAGGAGGGAGGGAAGGAGGGAGGGAGGGAGGAAAAAGAAAAAATAACTTAATCATCTGTATGTATAATAAAAAAATAAAAAATAAAATAAAAAAGCATCTTTTCTCTGTTTGCTCAGAGGGTATGTCCTTCCTACTTTCCTAAACTCTGTATTAGGAGAATCTGGTCCTGTCATCCAAGAAAGAAAATGCTGTCTTCCCTGCATGACAGCCAAGCTCCCTTTTGTCAGAGAGTCCTCAAGATCATATTTTTCCCCAGGTTTTCTTCATCTGTCTTCTCTTGTAGACAATACATTCTCTCCTGGATTCTAAATACTCAAAATAAGAAACTATCTTCAGTTTTCTGTGATGTTCTTTATACCTTTGATATTGAAGTTTAGCAAATATCTTTATTATATGTTGTCATTTTATTGAGAAATACAGAATAATTGAAAGAAAAGTTTATATTTAAAATGTGCAACCTGATTACCTCATATACATCATAGAATAATTACCACAGTCAAACTAGCACATCATCACCTCTTGTAATTAATCTGATGTTTATTTTCACATAAAGGTGCAAATATATCACTGTTTTACTCACTACCAGTTAGATCCTGAGAACTAACCCCTCTTACAACTGAAAATCATGTGCCTGGACCAATATATTTGCTTTCTCCTTCATTTCAGACATAACAGCCACAGTTCTACTTTCTGCTTCTATGAATTCCACATCCCTTTTAGTGTCGTCAAAGAGTAATTGTGACTCTCTGCTGGGATTATTGAACAGTAACCTCAGTTCATCCATGTTGTTAGAAATAGCAAAGTTTAGTAAGACAAGGCAAAAGACCTCATACCAAAGCTGGACAAGGCAATTCAACAGGAGGAAACCAACCTCAAAATCAGGCAAAAGACATACACCTGCTTTTACAATTTGGAGTTCCACAAAATCACCAAGCTTACAGCCACAACATATAAACAAGAGGACTAGATGAAGACCTATGCAGGCCCCAAGCTTATTGTTTCAATCTGTGTGAGCCTATATGCGCCCTGCTTAGTTGGTTCAGTGGACCATGTTCTCCTGGTGTCATCTATCATCTCTGATTCTTACAATCTCTCTGCCATCTTATTTCACGAGATTCCAGAGTTCAAAGGGGAAGAACTTGATGGAGACCTCCAATTTAGAGTCTTCCTCTGCATAAAATCTGGCTGTGGTCTCTTATATCAACTCCTATCTGTTGCTGGAAAAAGCCTTTCTGATAACGACTGGACAAAACATTGATCTTTGAGTATAGAAGAATAAAATTATTAATCATTTTATTGATTTTTTTTCTCCACTAGCCATGTTTGGTTCTACTCTAGGTCTCTGTACTATCCATTCTCCAGTTCCTGGCCATCTATGTAGTACAGGGCTTGTCCTCCATCTCATGGAGTAGGCTTCAAGTTAAAACACATATTGCTTGGCCACTCTCAATATTTTTGAGACACCATCACCCAGCACATCTTGCAGGCTGTAATGATTGTTGATCATAATTTTGTCTGGCTGAGTTGGTAGTCCACGTTTCTCTTTTGGTAGCCTTCAGGGTACCTTCCCACATCAAAGAGACTAGAACATAGGGTTAAAGGCTCCATGCAGGCTCCAGCTCAACCTTTCCATCTTCAATGAACGATGTGGATATTGTTCTAGGCAATAAGGCCTTCCTGTCAGTTTTCCAAGAGCAAGCCTTTGTCCTAGAATCAGTCTGAGTTGTTTGAAGATCTCCACAGGATCCCCTCAGCCAACAACTCAACCAAATGCAGCCCAGTACTGTTGCATGACTACAAAAGATGGCCAGTTGAAATTCCATATTTCCCATTACTAGGCATCCTCATTAGGATCACCCTCATAGATTGCAGAAAATTTCCACTCAATTAGGTTTCCATACTAGAATTATGAAAATTAGGCAAATTACTTCCAATTCCAGTGTATGTCCCGGAACTCTATATATCCCTCTTCTTCCACAACTAGATCCTCCTACTCCCATCTACGCCCACCCATAGTCCACTCACAAAGTCTATTCTGTTTCTCCTTCCCAAAGAGATCCATGAATCTCCTCTTTCAGACCCCTTCTCTTCATCTTATGGACCTTGGCTAACATTTATAAGTACAAACATGCCATTTTGTCTTTCCAGTATACATCACCTCATATTAATTCTATCCAGTTGCCTGAAATTTTTTATCATATAATTATTTAACAGCTGAGTAATACTCCATTGTGTAAATGTACCACATTTTTTAAATTAATTTCTCTTTTGAGGGACATTTAGGTTGTTTTCAGGTTCTGGTTACTATTAGTAAAGCCACAATGAACATATTTAAGCAAGTGTCTGTCCTTGTGGCAGAATGAAGCATCCTTTGTGTATATGCCCAAGAGTGGTATAGCTGGGTCTTGAGGTAAATCAACTCCTATCTTTGTGAGAAACTGCCATATTTATTTCCATAGTAGTTGTATATGTTTGCATTCCCACCAGCAATGGAGAAGTGTTCGCATTGTTCCACGCCTTCTCCAGCATGAGCAGTCACTCGTGTTATTGATCTTAGCCATTTTGACAGGTAGGATTTCAACATACTTTTGATTTGCATTTCCTTGGTGGATTAGGATATTGAACATTTAAGAATTCCTTATTCATTTAATATTTTTCTATGGAGAATTTTCTGTTTGGACCAGTACCCTATTTTTAACTATATTTTTTGGTTTTGGTGGGTTTTTTTTTAAATTAGTACTCTATTGGATAAAAAACACAAGCAAATAATGGAAAGAAGTTAATAAATCCCTTTTAAAAACAAACAGTTGAATAAAAGAAATAAAACTGTTTAAGAACTAAAAAGGAAAATAGTAACAATAAAGAAAATGCACACTGAGAGAATTCTGGAAATGAAAATTTTAGTAATTTTAAAGGAACTACAGAGGCAAGCTTCATCAAATTCAATTCCTTCAATGCTGTTTACTAATGAGACTATCATTTTCCTCAATGTGAATTTTTGATACTTGTCAGACAGCAATAGGTCCTATCAGCATGGGCTCATCTCTGAGTTCTCTGGTCTACTGGTCTGCCTTTATGATAACATAAACATTAGTTAGTATCCCTTTGTAATGCAGTGTAAATGAGGAAGTAGGTTAGATGATTCCAGCTTTAGTTTTCTTTCTCAAGATTGATTTGGTGCTGCAATCTTTTGTAAATTTACGTAATTTTTAAGATTGTTCTGTGTGAAAAGTACCACTAAATTTAATTAGTTGTAAGAACATTTTTACAATTCTAATTATTCTTTTTTATTTTATTCTTCTTTCCTTCAACAAATTTTCATTAATTATTTGGGAATTACATACAATGAACTTGGATAACAATCACTTTTCATTCCTCCCAAGTCTACTCTCCCACCCTTGCATCCTCTCAAAGAAAAAAAGAAAGAAAAGAAAAGGAAGAAAAAAAGGAACAGTTCAAATTGTGTTGGCCTCATTGTCATTGGAGCATAAACAAACTTCCAGTGGTCATTCCCCTAAGGATAACTCAGGCCTTCCTCCACTTTACTGCCAGAAGCCATCAACTGTGAAGAGCTACACTTCAGCATCTTTATTACAGTTTTTAAGCACTCTCTTCAATAGCTTCCTGTCTAGACTATTTCTTTTGTGGGGATGTCATAGAATTGAGTATTTCTTTCTCAATTATGACTCTGTAGTCATCAATACCACTACAAAAGAAGCTTCCTTGCCCATATCAGTCAGCAGCAGCTCAAATCATAAACTTCCACATGGTTTCTTAGGTAGCACAGACCATGGACATCAACATGATTGCAGTGTCAATGCAGACCACAAGCATCAACATGACCTGCTGTGGCAGAATGGACCATAAAGGTTTTTCAAGGAGGCTTACTCCAGAAAATGAATCCTTTTTTATTTCAGATATTTTGTTGCTGCTCAAAGCTAGTGTGATCTATGGCTGGGCAGTTTGTTGGGAGTGGAGTGGAGGTGGCAGAACCTGCATGAGCTACAGGCTGCTACACACCACCCTGCCATCCCTATTTAGCAATGGCATGCTCTTTTATCCAACATCTTTCCCATCTCTTTATCACAAGTCAATGATCTGGTTCAAGGTTACTGGTTTGTGAAGCACAACAATAAGTAATAATATAATTCCATGTTTCAAATTTGGATGCTACTTCATATGCCCACATAATTGTTCCAACAACACTTTCAGAAAATACAGAATACAAGTAGCAACAGTAAGTACATCTATCTTTATAATGCTCTCAGAAGAATCTGTTATCCTTACCCTCATTGAATTTGGTTTTTCATCATCTTTTAAAGTCATCGTATAGGAATACAATAATGCATGTGAATATGCATGTGTTTTTTTATGCATGAGTATATGTATTTAATGAATTTTTTCTAAGTAACTAATGGCTACACTTATAAAAAGTTTAATTCTATTGCTTATCAATGCCTTAAATCTTTTATAATAATTTTTACAGGCACAACCTTGACATAATCTCAGAATGCCATTTCAAGTTTATCAGCCACGCAGCCAATTGGACCTCCTCCACTCACAAAAGCCTGAGACTTGTTCTTCTAGCTAGCCTACATGAGGGACATATAGTGCAGAGAGGAAAGAGTTGATCTTCTAAAAATTCAGAGATTAAATGACTTAATGGTCATAACAAGTTATGTGCTTTTGCCATGTATGCTCACAAGATATTCACAAGCATGCTGATCCTTCCAGGCCTAGGTGGGAGGAATTGTGGAAAGTAGTCTCCTTCAGAAAAGATACAAAAATGTTGATAGTTGAGGCTCCCCAGCAAAACTGCTTCATAACCCTATAACAAACCCAACCACTGACCAACCCATACACGTACATACACACATACACTGCTCTTGTTTGAACATCAATCTTAACTAAGATGGGACAGCTAACATCAGAGGATTCTTAAAGACCTTTACATGAAAGACAGATACTAAAATAAACAGAAAAAGGCCCACAAAAGAAATTTGAAAAGAAACAACAACTTGCCCTATGAAACTTACCAATAATATATCAAACAAAAGCATGACCCTAAAAATAGAAATAATCACATTTTTAACATTTATAAATTAATTTTTAAAAGTAAATAAACTTAAATCTTTCAAAGAAGAAAAAAACTAGCCTGAATACTCAGCAAGCAGAATGTCACCAGGCTTTTCAGTTATGACAAAAGCAACCATAAAGTAGACTCAATGTGGAAGAAGCAAATGACACTTCTAAACTCAAGAGTAAGGCAGGCCATGGATTTCCATGTGCAGCCAAACTATTCATGGAAGTAAAAGTTTGCAGCATGTATTTTAAAAGGAACTTATCATGTATTTGAGTTTCAGATTATATATCTCCAAGAGCTCTTTCTCAAAAATTGATACAAGATACAAAAATTCTCAATAAAATGCTTGAATACCTAATGCAGGAACATATAAAAGAAAAAGTCATGGGCTTTTGAAATTCAGACCCATGTCCAGAGTGGAATCAGAGGTGAGCAGATTCCAGCTCCTGTGATGACTGTCCAGAGAATCCCGCTCCAGAGCCAGGGTCACACTCAAGGTTCTGATTTCAGATTCTTGCTAGCAGACAGGCCCCAGGTTTTAGCTGTGACAATCCTTCACCAGTGACTCCTAAAAGAAAGGATCTCCCATGGCTGAGACCAGCCTTCAGGGTGAACTGGATCATCAGAGACAGACTGACATCTTTGAAACTCAGGCCCCTGTCCAGAGCAGAGGCAGAGATTGTGCAGACCCCTTGCTGAGACCAGACAGGAGACACACAAACCATCAAGCTGCAACTGACTAGTAATTGACTAAGTGTGAACCACTGAAGCCATTGGCAGATGTCACTGCAAGAATACATATAACAATATAAAGAGCAGCAAGGAAACAACAAAATAAACTGGTGGTTCTACAAGACCAAGACCTGAACAGAGCAATGAAGAGCAAACAGAAGGAAACAAAACCAAAAACACCTTTATGTAGATTATAGAAGCATTAAAAGAGGATATAAAAAATTCCCTAAAAGAAATCGAAAAAAATACAAAGAAAAAATTGCAAGAGATGAACAAATTCTTGAAAGAAAACCAAGAAAAGGAAAACTAAAAAATTAAAGAAACATTACAAGAACTAAAAATTAAAATAGAGACAATAAAAAGATACACAATGATGCAAAAGTGGAAATAGAAATTTTGAAGAAAAGAGCTAGAACTACAGATAAAAGCATAAACATAACAAAGAGAATCCAAGAGATGGAAGAGAGGATCTCTAGAGTGGAAGACTCAGTAGTGGAAATAGAAACATCACTCAAAGAAAACAATAAAACCAAAAAAGCCATAACACAAAATGTTCAGGAAAACTGAGATACCATAAAAAGACCTAACCTGAGATTAACAGGAATAGAAGAAGGAGAAGAATACCAGGTAAAAGGAACCGATAATGTATTCAATAAAATCATAGAAGAAAATACTCCCAACCTAAAGAAGGAGATGCCTATAAAGATACAAGAAACTTACAGGACACCAAATAGATTTGACCACCCAACAAAGTCTACTCACCATGTAATAATCAAGCCACAAAATATACAGAATAAAGAAAAAATGTTAAGAGCTGCAAAAGACTCCCACCAACAATGGAAGAGTGTTCCCCTTGCTCCACACCCTCATGTAAGCTTGATCAGCCACTCTGGAATGCAGTATGGGGGTTTCTCCAAAAACTGAGAATCAATCTCCTCAAGGACCCAACAATACCACTTCTGGGTGTATACCCTAAACATGCACAGACGCACTCCAATGACATTAGCTCATCTATGTTCATAGCAGCATTATTTGTAATAGCAAGAACCTGGAAACAACCTGGATGACCCTCAACTGAAGAATGGATTAACAAACTGTGGTACATCTACCCAATGAAGTACTACTCAGCAGTAAGAAAAAATGATATCCTAAAATTTGCAGGCAAATGGATGGATTTGGAGAATATCCTCCTGAGCAAGGTATCACTAACCCAGAAACATAAACAGGGGATGTACTCACTCATTAGTGGACTCTAAACAACAACAATAAAAAAGTAAAGCATGCCCAAGCTGCAAACCACAACCACTGAACAGCTTGTGATCAGAAACACCTTGGACTGACTCCTTGGATCCCACTCCCCCTAGAGGAACACCTGACTCAGTCTTGATGTTGGGGGGAGAAAACTGGATATGCCAGGAGTGGAGGCTGAACTAAGCAATATTGGGACCTTGGGACTGCCTGCCCATGGGGAGGGATAGGGAGATATAAAGAAGAAAGAATGACTTGGTGTGGTAGGAGGGGAAAGGGACCTTGATTAAGGATATACAAGGATAGAAAATGTGACTTCTTCATTCATAATAAAAAAAGAAGAAAAAAAGAAATTAAGATATTCTTAGGACAATACATGGACCTGGAAATCACTGTATTAAATGAAATTAGCCACAAAAAAAATAGCTGCAAAAGAAAAAGGCCAACATACCTATTAAGGCAGACCCATCAAATTACACCTGACTATTCAATGGAAACAATGAAAGCAACAAGGTCTAGGTCAGAAGTTGTACAGACACTAAAAGACCATGGCTGCCAACATAGACTACTATACCCAGCAAACTGTCAATCACTATAGAAGGAGTAAACAAGATCGTTCATGACAAAGTCAGACTGAAACAATACCTATCTACAAATCTGGCCCTTCAGAAAGCATTAGAGGGAAAACTCCAACCTAAGGATCCCAGATACACCCATGAAACCACAAACAATTGATAATCCCACAGAATAAATACCCAGAGAAAGCAAATACACACAAGCTACCACCAAAAATAACAGGAAATAACAATTAGTGGTCACTAATATCCCTTAATATGAATGGAATCAATTCACCTATAAAAAGGCACACACTAACACCATGAATACAAAAACAGAAGCCATCCTTCTGCTGCATACAAGAAACATATCTCAACCTTAAAATTAGACACAGGCTCAGAGTAAAGGGTTTAGAAAGCACTTTCTAATCTTTCTAATCAAATGGCCCCAAGAAACAAGCTGGTGTTGCCATTCTAACAAGGTAGACTTTAAACTAAAATCAATTAAAAGAGGCAAGGATGGACATGACTTATTCATCTAAGGAAAAATTGATCAAAATGAGATTTCAATCCTGAATATTTATGCTCCTAATATAAGGGCAACTATCTGTGTAAAAGAAACACTAATAAAGCTCAAATCCCACATCATTTCTCACACCCTAATAATGGAAGACTTCAATATCCCACTTTCACCCTTGGATAGGTCAACCAGACAGAGACTCAACAGAGAATTAAGAAGTCTAACAGAGGTTATGATACAAATGAATTTAATAGATATTTATAGAAGCTTCCACTCAAACTCAAGAGAATATACATATTTCTCAGTACCACCTGGAACTTTCTCTAAAATGGACCACATAATTGATCATAAAGCAAATATCAACAGATACAAAAAAAATGGAAGTAATCCCTTGAATCAAATCAGACCACCAGGGCCTAAAGTAGAGTTCAACAACATCAAAAATCACAGAAAGCCTACCAACTCATGGACACTAAATACCACTCAACTGAACCAACTATAGGTCAAGGAAGAAATTAAGAAAGAAATCAAAGTCTTCCTAGAATTTAATAAAAATGAATCCAGAACGTACCCAAACTTGTGGGACACAATGGAAGCAGTCTTAAGAGGAAAATTCATAGCACTAAATGCTTATATGAAAAACCTAGAGAAATCACACACTAAAGAACTAACAGCACAGCTGAAAACCTTAGAACAATTAGAAGCAAACTCACCTAGAAGGAGTAGATGGCAGGAAATAATGAAACTTAAGAGCTGAAATCAATACAACTGAAACAAAAAGAACAATACAGAGAATCAATGTATCAAAGACTTGGTTCTTTGAGAAAGTCAACAAGATAGATAAACCCTTATCCAAACAAACCAAAAAGCAGAGACAGAATGTATCCAAATCAACAAAATCAGAAATGAAAAGGGAGAAATAACAAAGACACTGAGGAAATCCAGAGAATTATCAGGTCACACTTTGAAAATCTATACTCCACAAAAATGGTAAACCTAGAAGAAATGGACAGCTTTTTGGACAGGTACCATTTACCAAAACTAAATCAAGACCAGATTAAATACCTAAACAGACCTATAACCCTAAAGGAAATTGAAGCTGTCATTAAAAGCCTCCCAAGTAAAAATAAACCAGGTCCAGATGATTTCAATGCAGATTTCTACCAGACATTCAAAGAGCAACTACTACCATTACTCCTCAAACTGTCTCACACAGTAGACATTGAAAGAATATTGCCAAACTCTTATGAGGCCACAACCACCCAAACCATTCAAAGACACAACCAAAAAAAAAAAGAGAATTATAGACCAATTTCCCTCATGAATATTGATAAAAAAATTCTCAACAAAATTTTGGCAAACTGTGTTCAACAACATATAAAAAAAATATCATCCACCATTATCAAGTAGGATTCATCCCAAAAAAACAGGGATGGTTTAACATACAAAGAACCATAAATCTCATCCTTCATATAAACAAACTGAAGAAAAAAAACACATTATCATATCCTTAAACACTTAAAAAGCCTTGGACAAAATCCAACACTCCTTTATAATAAAAGTCCTGAAGAAATAAGGAATACAGAAAAAATATCTAAATATAATAAAGGTGATTTACAAAAAGCCGACAGCCAACATCAAACAAAATGGAGAAAAACTCAAAGCAATCCCACTAAAATCAGGAACTAGACAAGGATGTCCTCTTTCCCCTTATCTATTGAATACAGTTCTCAAAGTTTTAGCTAAAGCAATAAGAGAATGAAAGGAGATTAAGGAGATACAAATTGGAAAAGAAGAAGTGAAACTATCTCCATTTGCAGATAATAAGATTGTATACATAAGTGACCCACAAAATTCTACCAGGGAACTTCTACAAATGATAAATACCTTCAGCAATGTAGCAGAATACAAGATTAACTCAAAGAAATCAGTAGCTCTTCTATACACTAAAGATAAAAGGGCTGAAAAAGAAATAAAGGAAACATCACCTTTTATAATAGCTGCAAATAGCATTAAAAACCTTGGAGTAAGTATATTGAAAGAAGTAATAGATCTATTTGACCAAAACTTTAAATCACTGAAGAAAGAAATTGAAGAAGGTATCAGAATATGGAAATATCTCCCATGTTCCTGGATAGGTAGGATCAGCATAGTAAAAATGGCAATTCTACCAAAAGCAATCTACAGATTCAATGCACTTTCCATCAAAATCCTAACACAATTTTTTATAGACATTGAAAGAACAATACTAAATTTCATTTGAATAACAGGAAAGTCAGGATTGCCAAAACAATTTTGCTCAACAAAAGAACCTCAAGAGGCATCGGCATCCCTGACTTCAAATTATACAATAGAACTACAGTAATAAAAACAGCCTGCTACTGGCATAAAAACAGACTTGTGGATTAATGGAATCAAATTGAAGATCCTGACATTAACTCAAAACCCTATGAACAACTGACTTTTGAAAAAGAGGCCCAAAGTATTCAAAGGAAAAAATATAGTATCTTTAACAAATGGTGTTGGCATAGCTGGATGGTAGTGTGTAGAAAAATGCAAATGGATTCAAGCCTATCACCCTGCACCAAACTCAAATCCACATGGATCAAACACCTCAACTTAAACCCACCCACACTGAACTTGATAGAAAAGAAAGTGGGAAATACCCTCCAATGCATTGGCACAGGTGACCACTTCCTAAATATAACACCAGTAGCACAGACACTAAGAACAACAATCAATTAATGGGACCTCCTGAAACTGAGAAGCTTCTGTAAAGCCAAGGCACAGTCAATAAGACAAAACGATAGCCTTCATAATGAGAAAAGATTTTCTTCAACCCTACTAGTGACAGAGGACTGATCTCTAAAATATATAAAGAAATCAAGAATCTCCAGCCTAAAACTTTGAATAACCCAATCAAAAACTGAGGTTCAGAACTAAAAAGGGAAGTCTCATCAGAAGACTGGCACTTTAAAAAGTACTTGACATCTTTAGCCATCAGAGAAATGCAAATGAAAACTACCTTACACCTGTCAGACTGGCTAAGATAAAAGACACAGATGACAACCTATGCTGGATATGTTACGGAGCAAGGGGAACACTACCCCATTGTTGGTGGGAGTGTAAGCTTGTTCAGCCACTCAGGAATGCAGTATGGGGGTTTCTCAAAAAACTGAGAATCAATCTCCCCAAGGATCCAGCAATATCACTTCTGGGTGTATACCCTAAACATGCACATTTACACCACAAAAGCATTAGCTCAACTATGTTCATAGCAGCATTATTTGTAATAGCAAGAACCAAGAAACAACCTAGATGCCCCTCAGCTGAAGAATGGATAAACAAACTGTGGTATATCTACACAATGGAGTACTACTCAGCAGTAGGAAAAAATGATATGCTAAAATTTGTCAGCAAATGAATGAATTTGGAGAATATCCTCCTTCGAGGCATCACAAACCTAGAAGGATAAGCAGGGGATGTACTCACTCATCAGTGGACTCTAAACAAAAATCAAAGCATGTCCAAGCTACAAACCCCACCACTAAATAACTTGGAATCTAAAACACCTTAGACTGGCACCTTGGAGCCCATTCTCTCCATAGGAACACCTGACCCAGTCTTGATTTGGGGGTGAGGAAAGTGGATCTGCCTGGAGTGGAGGCTAAACTAAGCCACCTTGGGACCTTGGGACCTCCTGCCCTTGCTGGGGAGAATATAAGGAGATGGGAAAAAGAGAGTGACTTGGAGGTGAGGGATGGGGAAGGGAGTTTGAACAAGGATATACATGGATAGAAAAATGAGACTTTATTCATAATAAAAAAAGGAAAAAAGAGTCATTCACCATTGTCAAGTTGACTTCATACCAGAGATGCAGGAATGGTTCAACATATAGAAACTGCCAATGTTCTCCATCATATAAACAACCTGAAAGGAAAAAAATACAAAAAAAAAAAGCACATAATCATCTCACTAAATACTAAAAAAGTCCTTGGAAAAAGTCCAACACTACTTTGTGATAAAGATCCTAGAAAGATCAGGGATATAGAAAAATATACCTAAACATAACAGAGGCAATATACAGCAAGCGAACATACAACATCAAAATAAATGAAGAGAAACTCAAAGCAATCTCACTGAAATCAGGAACAAGACAAAGTTGTCCACTCTTTCCATACCTATTCAATATAGTTTTTGAAGTTTTAGCTAGATCAATAAGACAATGCAAAAGGAGATCAAAGGTATACAAATTGGAAAGGGAGAGGTCACACTATTATTATTTGCAGATGAAATGATAGTATATTTAAGTAACCCCAAAATTATGTCCGGGTACTCCTAACAGCTGGATAAACATCTTCACCAAGGTAGGAGGATACAATATCAACTCAAAAAAATCGATAGCTCTCTTATACACAAATAATACAAGAGCTGAAAAAGAAATCAAGGAAACATCATCCTTTACAATAGCTGCCAATGACATCAAATATCATGGGGTTACTCTAACCAAAGAAGTGAAAATTCTGTGTGACAAGAACTTTTACATCATTGAAAAAAGTAATTAAAGAAGATATCAGAAAATTAAAAGATCTCCTATGCTATTAATAGGTAGGATAAACATAGTAAAAATAGCAATTTTACAGAAAGCAATCTACAGATTCAATGCAATTCCCATCAAAATCCAAATATAATTCTTCATAGACCTTGAAAGAATGAAAGAACAATATCCAACTTCTTATGGAAAATGAAAAGTCCCAGGATTGCAAAAAAAAAAAAAAAAAAAGAAAAAAGAAAAAAAAATCCTGTTCAACAATAGAACTTCAGGAGACATCACCATCCCTTACTTCAATCTCTTCTATAGAACTACAGTAATAAAAACAGATTGGTACTGGCATAAAATCAGACAGACTTGTGGATCAATGGAATCAAATTGAAGACCGAGACATTGACCCATACACCTATGAACACCTTATTTTTGACAAAGAGGCAAAAAATACACAATGGAAAAAAGATAGACAGTATCTTTAACATATGGTGCTAGCATAACTGGATAGTTGTATGTAGAATGAAAAGAGACCCATATTTATCATCCTGCACAAAAACAAAACAGTTACATTGAACCTGATAGAAAAGAAGAATGTGGAAAAAATAGGCCCAGGAGACCACTTCCTAAATATAACACCAGTAGCACAGACACTAAGAACAACAATTAACAAATGGAACCTTTAAAACTAAGAAGCTTTTATCAAAGGACATGGTCAATAACACAGAACAACAGCCTACAGAATGGGAAAAGAGCCTCTCCAACCCTATATATAACAGAGAACTGATCTCTAAAATATACAGAGAACTCAAGAAACTAAAGGTCAAAAACACCTAAATAATCTAATTTAAAAATGGGGTACAGAGCTAAATAGGGAATTCTCAACAAAAGAATTTCAAATTGCTAAAAGACACTTAAATAATTGCTCAACATCCTTAGCCTTCAGAGAAATGTCAATCAAAACAGCTTACACCTATCCCAATGACTAAGATCAAAAATACAGATGACAGCCTATGATGGAGGGAATGCAGAGCAAAGGAACATTGCTGGTGGGAATGTAAACTTGTACATCCTCTTTGGAAATCAATATGGTGGTGCCTCAGAAAACTAGGAATCAATCTACCCAATGATTCAGCAATACTGCTTTTGGGCATATACTCAAGGGATGCACATTCTTACCCCAAGAGAATCAGCTTAACTATGTTCATAGCAGCATTACTCTTAATAGCCAGAACCTAGAAACAACCTAGATGCAACTCAACTTAAGAATGGATTAAAAAATTGTGGCACATTTATACAATGAAGTAGAATAAAATAACAGCAGAAAAATAACATCTTGAAATTTACAGGCAAATGGATATATCTGGAGAGGATCATTCTGAGTGAGGTAACCCAAACTCAGAAAGATAGACATGGTGTATACTCACTCATAAGTGGATTTAGCCATAAAGCAAAGGATAACCAAGTTACAATTCACAGCCCCCAAGCAGCTAGACAACAGCAGGAACTTAAGAGAGACATCCAGGATTCCCCTGGAAAGGGGAAATAGAGATGATCTCTTGAGTAAATAGTCATCTTAAGGGAGGAAGCAAGAGGTGGTGGGAAGAGAACATGAGAGAATAGGATGGTTGCATGGGGGAAAGTAACAGAGAGGAAGAACAAAAAATGGCTATCTTGATAGAGGTAGTCATTGTGGGGTTAAAGAGAAACCTGATAGTAGGGAAACCCCCAAGAACCCACAAGATGACCACAACTAGGAATTCCAAGCACTAGTTGAGAGAGAACCTAAGCAGCCCTTCCTATATAATCAGAGGAATGACTAACCTAATTGCCCTTATAGATCCTTCATCCAGCAACTGATGGAAGCAGATGCAGAGATCCATAGCTAAGCACCAGGTTGAGCTCCAAGTCCAGCAGAAGAGAGAGAGAAATTAGAATCATGAGGAGGAGACCAACAGAGACAGCTGACTTGAGCTATTGGGAGCTCACTGACTCTTAAATAACAGCTTGGGGACTTTAATTGAATGAAACTAAACCCTCCAAATGTAGATGGCAGTCAAATGGCATGGGCAGTTTCTGGATCCTCTTGCAGGTGGACCAGGGTTTATTCCTGGTACATGAACTGGCTTCTCAGAGCCCATTCCCAACACAGAAACACCTTACTAAGTTTTGATACTGGGGAGAGGGCTTGGTCCTACCTCAAGATCTAATTGACTCACCTTGAGAATCCTTGCTCTTCCTGGGGAATGGATGGAGGGATTGGGCTGGGGAAGCTGGGAGAGAACGGAAAGAGGGAGGGATGGGGAGCAGTAGTATGGATGGGAAAAAATTAAATAAAAAACAAAAAAGATACATGATGTAAAAATAAGACCCAAGATGATAGAAGAATGCCACCAAAATAAAGACACTTAAGAGGATAGTGAAGAGAACTTCTAGGCCAGTGGACAAGAAGGATAAAAACTATTTAGCAGCTCAGATTCAACTAGATACAGATAGCTTCAAGTAGGAAATAGTGGCGGCTTAGCTCACTGAGTGTGTTTTAACCTTGGGAGAGAGTGACACTGACATTTGATATGAGTGATTGACAGACAGGCTTAAAACAAAAAAAGAAGGCAAGTTTTAGTCAAAGCAAAGTTTAATGAATTTAATTTTGACCAAAACAAAACTTAACCATCACAGGAACTATACAAATTAATTCTGAATAATAATAGGTTATTAATAGTAAATGATGACTTAAGCAAACTGATGTTTTAGTCATAGAGAGAAGTGTGTGTGTGTGTGAGTGTGTGTGTGTGTGTGTGTGTAGTATAAGAGAACATAAGTTTCTTTTCACAGTAATTTTTGATATTAAGCTATTGTATGAGATTTCTGACTCTGTAAGAGCCAGTGGTCTGACCTGCCCAGCTGCTTTTCCCCAAAAAAATGACTCAGACATTTATATTAATTTCATCCCATTTGGCCTATGTCTCAGGCACATTGCTAGCTAGTTCCTTCATTTTAATTCACCTCATTTTATTAATCAACCTAGCCACGTGACCATAGCAATGCCTCACCTGGCCCCTTACATTTGTCTTCTTCGGTGGCTGCATGGAGTCTGTCTGACTCAGCACTCCTTGTCCCTGAACCTCAATTTCCCCACCTAATTCTACAGCACCTGACACAGGCCAAAACACTTCCTTTATTTACAGCATACAGAGAACATTCCCACCACATTTTTCTCTTTTCTGTCTAATCAAAAAGGAAGATTTCAATTTCAATATAGCAAAATTACATACAACAAAACAGCTATTGTGCAAAAATTACAGTTACAACATCTAGTCTATCTGTAATTAACAAAATTAAAGAAAATATTCTATTTTCTACCTTATCTTTGTGACTCTAAAGTTTCATATCTAATATACCTTTTAAAATAACTGAGAAAACTATACCTACAATTATTAAACCTTCAACTACATCGAAGACCACAGAAGAATATAATATTACCCAAATAAACAGGAAGCGCAAACAACTTCCAAAATCTAGAAATGACAGCCATGACACCTCTTTGCCTGGACAGTCACCCAAAGTTCCTTTGTAATATTGGGGGCATCCATTTTCAGCCTATAGGCCCAGAGTCTGCATCTTTCAGTGATGCAGAAAATCTGGCATAGTCTGTAAGTTGCTTCTCCTGGTGTCCTAAAGGATGCCTGGAAGTTTTCTCTGCAGAGCAGGAACCTGAAGGACGATATCGGCTCATTCTACCAAAGTTCAGAGGTCACTTTCCTATGGAACCTGCATGTCCAGTTTATACAGCATACTGTCAAGCAATCAATACAAGAACAGTTTCTTGTCCAGTGACTAACTGTTGCCACAAAGTAAATTCCACATGATGTTTCTTCAATTCCCATCATTGCCTTGAAATACATTGGTGATGCCAGGAGCAGACCTGTCTCACTGTCCAGAAATGTCTAAGTTCTTAAAATATTTTAAATGTCATATTTTGTAGAACTTTGAAATATTTAATGACTACCTATCTAATTGAAATATATCTTTGTATACCTACAAAAACCTAACATGACTATAAGTTTGGTTATCATAGATGGTTATTAATCTGCATTTCTTAATTACACATTACAATTTTAAATGAGTAATACAAACATTATGCCTTAAACAATAGTAGAAAAATATAAACAGCATAACAAAATTGACCTTAAATTTATATCAATAAAACAACATCCATCTATCTTTTTTAATCATTTCTATATCATATTCTCCCCTCCTTTTTTGAAAGGGATTGACTATGACCATTATCTGTTTATAATGAAAACAAACATTTATAAGCAATATTTTGAGAATCTGGGTGTAGCCTTCTTTCTTTTACTACTTCCTGCTGATTAAGGGGTATGGGCAGTCTTCTAAGGGTCCTGAGCCTGGATGGATCACCTTAATTGGCATCCTGGAAGCTTATCTTCTCATCAGAGAATTTCAGGTAGGCTTGGCAAATGAAACCACATTTGCCTAGAAACAATCCACGAGTTTTCATCTTGTGTGGAAACAAAAGCAGAAACTTTTCCCAAGCAACATATTCTCAGATCCAAATTTCAAAGTCAAGATACCTTTAAAATACATGTTTGTTTAACCCAGCAGTCTTTGCAATCAATTGTCTTTCTGCAGTTAGCTTATTAAAAGTTAAAAAATTAAAAGAAAACACAATAATAACCATAATCTAGACTCTGTGTATTTGCCATCTTTACACGGCTTTTTATATCTTTATTCCTCTATTTCTCTTTTTTAAGGGCTTTTTCTTTACTCCTTTTCTTTCCCAGTCCATGTAATTTTTTTCACACACATTTAAACCCATTTAAAGGTTTTTCTCTATCTAAATCTGTTTCATTGTGTATC
Organism: Sigmodon hispidus; assembly: GCA_004025045.1. Lineage (NCBI taxonomy): Eukaryota > Metazoa > Chordata > Mammalia > Rodentia > Cricetidae > Sigmodon > Sigmodon hispidus. The sequence goes on along the minus strand of PVIH01002752.1, from coordinate 128,869 downwards.
CATAATCATTTCCCAAACAAAAGAACTTTGAAAATGCTAGTATGGCTTTGATTGGTGACTATGCCCCTTTTGGCAGCTTGTAAACATGGTGGAGTTCCTGAAGCCATGCTTACAGAGCAGACCCAAGAAAATGCTGCTACCAATAAACCCTCTTTGACTCTGTTACCCTTTTGTTCAATGTAAACAAAAACTTTAAATCAATCACATGCATCTTGCTGCTTATCCTGAGTCTTCTGACTTTGGCTTTAGTTTAGGTGGTCTGCTGTGGACCTGCCAGCCATTTTTAAATTCAAGCCCAAATATTGTAGTGTCTCTTTACCATGACTCAATTCAGATATATGATTCAAAAGCCAATTTTGGCTCAATTTCTGTGCTCTAGAATGTTTTTTATGCTTTCTCAGGCTTCATGCAGATGTTCAGGCCCCACATTGGCACACCATCTGTTTTAAAAAATTTCTGGTCATGTATGGGCCAGAAGTTTGACCTGCCTGTGGTTGCTTTCCCCGCTAAAAATGACTCAGAAACTTATGTTAATTTCATCCTATTTGGTGTATGTCTTATGCACATTGCTATCTAGCTCTTTTCAACTCATTTTCATTAATCTGTCTGGCCATATGGCCATGGCCCATGGCCTGTACCCATAATCCTACATGTTTCTTCTTTGGTGACCAGATGGTGTCTGTCTTAACTCCACCCTTCTCTACCTGTCTCTGATTTCCTGCCTATCCTGATTCTCTACCTACTTCGATGGCACCCAACACAGGCCAAAGCAATTACTTTATTTACAGCATACAAATGGAACTTTCCCACCACAGTAAGTAGTAAATACCAAGACTGGTGTATCAATAGCTAAAAGTATGAACACTTGTGTGTGTCCATGCATAGAGTTAATTAAGGGCTGACTTTGCTCTAAGGTAATCAGGCAAGTACTTGTTTGGTTTGAATCCTCAAATTTCAGCATCTCTAGATATCTTCTTACAATGGCCACTTTACACAGTAATTCCCACATAGATCTAGATATTGAGGCCTGGTTGCCCTCCTCATGAGAAGGAATGGCAAGAAAGGTTGGTTGTTACTTTTTTAGTCACCTAACATCTGTGAGTTTTTGGAAGATCACTTCTTGCCTCACCACATCATATGTATAGTCTTTATACATCTTTTGGGTAGAGCAAATCCCAGTGAATGAAGTATGATTGGTTGGGCTTGGAGAGGTGTTCTAAGATTGTGTCTGTAAAAATCACCATGATACTAACATTATTATATATCAATAGACATGTTATTTAGAAATAATAGATTCAAAAAGCTATATCATTCCCAAAGTAGTTTATAGCAGCTGCTTCTAATCAATCAATCTTGAAGACTAAAGGTTATATAAAGAACAGAGAACTGTATGTTTCATTATTTCTTGCTTTCCAACTGTGAAGATATATATATATATAATCTTCAAAAAACAGTGTGGTCATATTTCAAAATAATAATGTGCATTTTGTTTGAATGTGTTCTTACCTTGGTCCCCTTAGATCTGTATAATCATCCTGTTTGTGAGCATCTTCCATACTCCATGTGTTGGGTTTATTGGATCCTCATGGCACAGACTAGGCTTGGTCATTGAGCTGTAATTTTCAATCAAGAAAACAGAAACTTCTGAGAGAAAGGAAGAAAGAATAAAACATACTTGCTTCATTCCTTTGCAGCCAGATGACTTTTGTGACATCATTCTGGCTAAGGAAATGTAAGAGAAATTCTTTGGGAAGCTAATTTATCTTCCAAGAACCCAGAAATGTGAGCATGCAGTAGCCTCTCTGGAACAAAGAACATATAAGCCCTAAGCAAACATAAAGTTCACAAAAGCCTGCGTGGCTCTTCTCAGAAATTCAGCCAGCCATGAAGGGCTGTCCACCTCCACACTTCCTAAATGAGGGTATGATTCAAAATATGTAAGCCACTTCAGTAAGATTTACTACAGCACATCCCTGAAAACGACTCATATGGTACACACTTCAAAGCCTTTCTTAGCAGATCACCCTGCTATTCAGATGCCAATTAAAGCTGCCAGACTGTGGAGGATGGAAGATCCCCTCTTCTCAGTGTGCTTTGTCTTTCCCTTTGGAAGGTGAGGCTCCCCAGACAATATTTTGACAGGTTGCAGTCCTCAGGAGGAGTCATCTTCCTAGACATGAGTCATCTATTCTCTGGTTTAGTGCTTATTCAGAGAAACATTCCTTTCCAACTCTGTTGATGGAATTGTCTAAAATTACAGAAGTCCTTGAGGACAACTCAGGGCATGTAGAACACTGAATTTATCTCAATGGTTTAGGTATCTTATTATGTTAGCTTATTTTAGTGTAGATAACAAAAAGGTAATAACATTTTATAGAATAAGTGTTTATATTCCCCCAAACTCACATATTAAGAAGTATCATATTTAATATGTTGATCCTCAGAGGTGATCCTTCAGAACATGATTAGGCTGTGGCAGTGGAACTTTGGGTCACCTTCAACCCCCATCTTACCAAATCTTCTTACTTTATTTGCATAATTCTTCATCCTTGGGACTTGATATTTTCATTTCCATATTATCCTATGCTGGTTCTTCACTCTTTAGTTCTTGTTCTTCCTTCTCCTTGTCATTCTCCTCCTCGTTCATCCTCCTTGCCCTCATCTCCCATGTTCTCCTCATTCTCTTCTTCATGGCTTCCTTCTTTTCTCCTTCTCTTCCTTTCTATCTCCTCTTCTTTTTCTCTTCTTCCTCTTCCTTTTCTTTTTCTCCTCCTCCTCCTTCTCTTTTTCCCTCTCCTCTATCTTCTTCTACAGGGTCTCACTATGGAGCTCTGGCTGGTCTAGAATACCATATGTAGACCAGGGTGACTGGGAACTCACAAAAATCTGCCTGGGATAAGGTGTGTATCACCACCAGTATCTGGTTCCTTTTCTTTATTGTAGAGCTATTTGGTCTTCTTTCTAATATCCTGATGCTGATCTCCAAATGCCAGTATTATTTCTTTTAGGAGTAACAATTTTCCTTACAGATTTAACTATGACCCTGAGCATTCTGGTTTTGGTTAACAAAAAAACAAAAACTATTTTACTTTCCAAATATAATGGTTTTAAATAGAAAGAACAAGAATAATAGGAAGGAACAGGGTAAGAAGCTGAGGAAGCTTCAGAATGTGCTCAGTAGACATTTTGACTCTGCTGATCTAAATGAAACATTTTTTGGAGCTCAATAGAAGTTGCTTGGAACTTCACAGGTGTCTTTACATAGGTCTGCTTGTAGCTGCCTCTGAAAATAATGGCTTTCTCTCTCTGATCTTCCTAATTTTCAATGAGTATCACTGCATATCTTGACACTAAACTTTCTAGAACAAAAAGGGTCATCTTCAAACCACAGAAATCTTGATGTTCATCTGATGTTGACACTGGGCAGCTTTAGAACCTTGTTCATCTCTTAACTATTTCCAAGCTTTCTAGGGAATAAGCACATGGTCTTTGTTAATTTATGTACATTTCTCTTAAATGCAACCCTAATATATGACTCTGTTCCTATAGGGCTCTAAGTGAAATTAGCTTCACCAAACCTGGTAAAATTCAGTTCAAACCAAAGGCACAAATAACTCCATTAAATTCTGCTTACATTGTTTTTTTTTCTTTTTTAAATTTTTTTTCTTTATATTTTAGAAGCTACTGGGGGCTTTTAAGTTTCATTTTTTGTTTTCGTCTTTAGAGGAAATTATAAAACTGAAGTCCTTAAGAGTCAGACATTTATATTGGCTTTCACCGACTTTATTTCCTCCTGTAAAACCACAATAGCTAACAATGACCTGAAAGCTTCCATTGAACCCAGCAGTCCTCAACCTTCCTAATGCTGGGATTCTTTAATATGGTTCCTCTTACTGTGGTGACCCCCAACCATAACATTATTTTCATTGCTACTTTGCAGCTGTAACTTTGCTAATGTTGTGAATTGTAATGTAAATATCTGTGCTTTCTGGTGGTCTTAAGCAACCCTTGTGAAAGGGCTGTTCAACCTACCAATGGGGTCATAACCCACAGGTTGAGAACCACTGCTCTAACCCATTTTTTTTTTTCTTGCCATAGTCAGCCAAAGTCATCTATCTAAATGAATTTCCTATATACTCTGCTTAAAACTGACAGCTCTATTTCTATGAAAGTGTGATCTGGCCATAATTACTACAAGGGCATCTATATCTAATCTCTATTTTATATTCATGCCACATTCAATCCCAATATGTACGGCACAGTATCTAGCATCACCAGGGCCTGGTCAGTGAAATATTGATAAGTGACTTGTTTTCCTTCTGGATAAAGCTAAGGTGGGCTTTTGTTTCTCTGTATCTCACTTCCTCTTCTTCCTGTTCAGGACTCAGGATCCACTGCATAGTGGGTGTTCAAAGATGTGTGTTGCCTGGTGAAACTAGCACATTCATTTTATCACCCAAAAGAGAGTTCTATGGAATCATGATTTGTGGCAATTTAAAACATTTTCTGGGTATCATAATTATTGGCCCATTGTAGGATAAGAAGTGAGTGGGTGAAAGAATTCATTAGCTCATTAAAATACAATAAAAGGAACATAATTAAAACATTTAGGAAATTTCTGGATCACAGAAAGTGAATAATCATGGGTGCAAAACAAACCCTCAACCAGCTGGTTGTCTGCAGAGGCACCATTTCCTGCTTTCTCTGAACACTGTCAACTGCAGCTCCAAACTCTCTCCTTGCCCCCTCCTCACAAGAGGAGTTGCTTTAATGAGCTCTATTCTTAGCACAGAGCCAGGAGGCAGGATACCACAGATCATGATAGAGAGAGACACCTGCTGAACACTGGCAGAGAGGACTTCCCCTTGCCTGTGTCTGCTTCCAGCACTTTGCTTTTAGTTTCATAACTGTAACTGCCACTGTGTTCAAAGCATTGCACACGTCTTCTTCCTTTCAAATGAGGTACATATAACTACCAGTATTTCATGGTTGGAAGTGAAGTATAGGGATCTCCAAGACTACACAGCCAGTTGACAGAGTCAGGGTAAGAAATAAATGATTGAAATCAGACTCTCCAAAGCTCCTCTTTTAATCAGTATGGTCAGGAAATTCTCCCTGTGTGGTTCTGGTAGCACTTGGTCCTCATTAGGCTAGAATGTGAAGATGCAGCCTGCCTACCCAACCCTGTATCTAGACACAGCAGCCACCTAGGGATGCTTGGTAAGTGAGAGTGTTCATTCCTGTTCTCTCCTCTTCCATTCTCCTTGTAATCTTTGCCTTTTTAACTCCAGTGCTCATTGACTCTCCTCAAGCTACATTTTTCCCTGCCCAGTAGTCTTTGAAGATCATTAGATGCCCTTAATTTTCTCCTACTGACATATGGAGTCCCCAGATCAGCAACAACAGGTGATCACTCTGCAGGTTGGAGCTCAACATGTGAATTTGGAAAGGACAAGGAACCATTCTGTTCACAGTATGTCTAGACACATCCTTCACTCTCTCCCCTTGACAACACCCTGAAGCCCTCAGTAGATGTTTGAATGGTGCAAGCCATGGTTAGAATCTGAAGATCAGTTCCATCAATCAAAAAAAGGCCACAGACAGAATTGCAGTTGCCTGAATTTCTGCCTGAAGGCTTGGAGGAAATTTGTGCCTGAAGAAATAATAGAGATAATATCATAAATGTTCAGTGAAGAGAGACATGCAGAGACAGCAGAAAGAAAAATCCATCAAGGTAAAACATGAGCAAAGCTGTGTTTTGTCAGCAGCGCTGAACAGAAGTCGACTTGCATAGAGAGTCCCTGCAGTTCCAGGGAGCAACTGGCAGCTCCCTCAGCTCACAGGTTTCCTGGGCCTCCTTCAGCTCTACCTTGTGACTCTCCCCTGGATTATTAAGCTGAGTCACTCTTTAATTCCTCCACAAAAAGTTAAAGGATATTCCTTCCTTGATGTTCAAGTCTTTAATGGTTAAGAGCATGAACCTGAGGGTATATTTCACTGTCTTCTGTTCCCAATATAAATAAAGATAAAAGAAGAAAGGGGTTTTCTTCTTGGCACCCCCCAGATCCTATGCTTGGGACAAGGAATAGACCAGCACTCTTAACTCTGAGGCCCCTTGGCATTACCTGCTACTGGCCCCTGCAAGCATCTCCAAAGTTCCTTCAGCATTGCAGTATGTCAGTTTATCCAGAAACAGTTTCATTATTTGACCTCTTGGTGTCTGGAACTTTTCTACTTCTATCTGGTAGCTTAGTGTCATGGGAGAATTGGTGTCACCCATATTTGGTCTATTTTAAAATTTAAAAAAAAAAAAAGGGTTACATGCATCTGATAAAAAGTTCAGGCATTCCACAACTATCCTCCCAGATTCTGTCCTTAGAAACAACCACTGTGTGTGTGTGTGTGTGTGTGTGTGTGTGTGTGTGTGTGTGTGTGTGTATTATGTAGAAGCTTTATGCTTTAAAGCACAGAAAAATAAAAATGAATGACTGTGTTTTGTTCATAGTGATACAGAAATCCATGCCGTGGCCAGTGGTTACATGCAGATATACACAGTCCTCTACTTTAGAATGACTTTAATCTGTTTTCCTGTTCTAAGCAGATGCCACCAGAGTGGATTATACAAAGGTTATATCTCTGAATTAAATTAACACTTCCAAAATACAAACACAGGTCTCCTCAGTTCTTGATGGGGTTACATTCTGAAGCAGCCATTGTGAACTGAACATACTGTAATGTTTACCTTGATGATAGTGGAACGGAAACTGCCACGTGATGTCACTGCCAATTAATATTAGTGTCACAATGCATATAATCAAAATAGGGCAAAATGAAAATTCAAAAGTTAGTATACATTTCCTACAAAGCACATATTGCTTTCCTATCAGTATGAAGTTGAAAAATTGTTAAGTGTAACCATCATAAGTCAGGATCCATGTGCATGTTGTCATTATTGGTTTTATTAACAAACCTTAAATTTTCATTTCCACTTCCATTAAGAATTCCACACAAAAATGAATGAACACACAATGTCAGCTCACTCAAGTTAACTTGAATGTTATGATGCTAGGAACAGCTTCCCATGAGTCTTCACTGCCCAGTCTTTGCAGCTGAGTCAGGCAATTTAAAAATGAGAATAATATTCTTATTTGTTTTGCATAGTATACAAAGAATAAAGCCACCAGTGACTACTGTACCCCACCTTATTTTCATAGAATTCATTTCCTTAGATCCATGTACTTGCTGCTAATTGACATATCTGTGTGAAAAAAAATCATTACTTTGTGCCTAATTTTAAAAGATATATTTTCAAAGTGGAATTTGAACAGACATACCCTGTATGGGTGGACAATGCAACTCCCTGAAATCATTAAGTAAATGATATTTACAAAAGTAAATAATAACATAAGGTTATTAAGTAAAAAACTCTCTGTGCCTGGCATGGTATATCTCCCTATGAGTTACTGGTCAAGAAGGCCCTAGAGGTACCCCAAACAACACAGGCTATCATCATTGGTCTTGGTTGCCTGGCAACAAGTAAAGATGCTAAGACCATTTACTTTAGATGCATGCATAGAGAAATCAACTTCAAACTGGAGGACTCTTTCCTTCCTGGTTAGCTTACGTAGTAGGGCCAGAAGATGATATACAGGCTGCTAAAAAAAAAAAAAAAAAAAAAAAAAAAAAAAAAAAAAAAAAAAAAAAAAAAAAAAAAAAAAAAAAAAAAAAAAAAAAGCACACAATGGTCTTACCTAGCACTGAACCCTTCACACTGTAACATTGACATTCTAACAGGATGTGTCTACTGGTACAATGGTGGCATAAAGGTGATAAAAGAATCAGGGAAATTCATGTAAAAGTAGAAATAATATAAGAACCCAGTGAATGAAAAAGAGAACTATGAGATACTGGCTTCTGGATAATAGAATTGCTGTTAGACATATCAACTCACATCCAGCTGTGTCATAATCTGTACAAAAAATCAAATCAATCGAAATTTCAACAGCAAGGAAAGGGGAGGTATCTTTGTTCTGCTTCCCCATGTCCCACCCATTGGAGAAGTTACTGGCAGTTCATGGATGCTGAAGGAGAGAGGAGCATTCTCTTCTGAGAATGTGGCTGCTGGTAGGGTTTCCTTTCCCCAGTGGATGGCCATACACTCATTTAAATATGGTAATACAAATAGGAATTGTGATTATTAATAATAAAATATTTAAATTAAAGGTGGAGTAGGGAGCACCAGAAAAAGTTGGCAGGACATAATGGTATATGGATATGATGAATATACATTGTACAGATGTTTAGAACTTTCAAAAACAAAGTATTAAAATACATATTTTATGAGTGTACTGAAATTTGACTCAGTTTATTCTTAAAGCTCCTACTTGAGAAAAGAGAGTCAAAAAATAGTATTAGACTCATGGTATTAAGGAAAGAAAATACTCAGTTTAACAGTGTGTTCTTCTCTGTAGAGTTTAGCTCTGAAGCTTAAGTAGAGTCAAAACTGCACATAACTAAGTTACCCTTGGCAAATCTTTTGGAAAGGTATTTGTTTGTTAAAATGCAATTTCTTAAAGAGACTGAAAGAATGCATCACTGACTGCAGCTGAGATCCAGTTGGAAAGAAGCTGGCTGTGCTTCCAGACCACTCTGCAGGAAGCATGCAAACCATTCATTCTGCTGCTGCTGTTACAGAGAACTCCTGCTGTAGGAGGCATTTGAGAGTGAGAACAAAGCAGATTCATATTGCTCATTCTTTCTTCCTCCTGAGCATCCACAGTGCAATGAACAATAGAATCACTAGCACTAGAAAACTATGTCTCCTGTGTTTCACTTCTTCCCCGTCACCTTATATGCATGACCAAGAATAAACAGGTTGGAAGCTTAAAGGATGTGGCTGTACTCCATCACAAACATCAGACTTGTGCACAGGGCTCAGATGTACTTAAGCCTCACTTTCAACACATAGTAATAAATCCATCAGTCTACTAGAACCTCTCCCCGAATATCACAATGTACAAAGCAGGACTTAGATTTCCTATCTTTTAATCACTAACTGACAGAAGAGGTCTAATTATTACTAGCCAAACAGCTGTATCTTGTTTCTCAATAATTTCACTAATTCAGAGAATCAGCATTGCTAGGATCGGGTCATGCTAACCAGTATAGTTACTTCTACTTTATTGTGCATTTCTAATGAAAATAAATCCAGTAATGCTTTATTTTGCAATTCCAAAAATAGAATCTTCTCTGAATAAAATTCTGAAGGAAAATTACCACACACTTGGACCTGCTCTTATTTATTCCCCTCCCAGTGTGAAATAATTACAAATAAAACTTTTTAAAAATCTTGTACAAATTTAAAAGCGATGTTCTAAGCCCTGAGAATGTATTATCAAGATAAAATGCTTATTTGCAGAGTACATTTTAATTTGAGCTAGGCATAACTATCAGCAAATTTTACTTGGTCTAACAAACAAACGCTATGATATAATAATATTCTATAAAGAGATGTAATAAAAAGCTATAATAGGGTGCTATTGTGCATAAATTTTGTAAGCATTAGGCCATATAACTTTAGCAAACATTTTTTAAAATGTTTTCTTGCTAACTTATGAAAATTTTGAGAGCCTTCATCTGCTCATATTTACATTATAACCTCCAAGACCAAAATATAACATATGCTACCTCTAAAACATACATGCTCGGGCTGGACAGATGGCTCAGAGGTAAAACATACATGCTCATAAAGCTCTCATTTTAGACCACCTCAAGATATGACAGTTTCATGAAGCACCACCTGGGAAAAACCATGTTAAATGCACATGGAATGAACCAGGATCAGAATAGTTCATGGTGATGGAACTGTTCTGAAGTATCATGATCAAAAAAAAAAAAAAAAGAAGAAAAGAAAAGAAAAGAAAAATCACAGAGCTAGACCATGCCTCCTGACCTGTTGTTTAATAAAGATGTTTGTGAAAGGTCTCAGAGAATTGTGAAAAGTAGGAAAATAGAAAGGATGCAGCATGAGGAACAGAAGAAGAGAATCTCTGTCATTAACCCTTATCTTACAAGTATCCATCAGGTATCATGCTGGGCTAATCAATCTCTCTGTCTCTCTCTGTCTCTCTGTCTCTCTGTCTCTCTCTCTCTCTCTCTCTCTCTCTCTCTCTCTCTCTCTCTCTCTCTCTCTCTCTCTCTAGGTCCACATACAGAACAGGTCAGCTTCCTCTCTATTTATTGGTAGTCCTACCAAGCTAGACATAGCTTGTCCCATGATGAATATTTCTAAAATCTAACTTTGCCCAATCTTTGACAAAGGCCAGACAAAACACATAATCTATATGTATGTGTGTACAAGATGAAAAATTAATATATATGTACATACATGTATACATGATATATATATATATATATATGATTTCACATTGCTTCCCACATGCCCTAGACAATCAAATGAATAGCATACTAGGAATGATTCTTCATTCTCTCTAACCACCCCCTATATTGATGGACCCTAAGTCACTCTCAATACCACATTCCTGTCATAGGTTTAACCAAAGCTCTTATGTTGATAGTTTTGTTTTTGCTTTGAGTTTCATAGTGCCAAAGGTGTTCCTGATCTTGCTATGTAGCCAATGCTGATCTTTAACAGATTCTCCAGTTTCTACATCCAAAGTACTGTAATTAGAACCATGTGTCACCATCCCTGCCTTCTTAATGCTGTGCCTTAGTTCTAAGTCATTACTCTGCCAAATATTCCTCTCTCTTTATTCCTGAATTCACAATTTCAATTAAATAATTGGCATTTGTCTGAAATATGTTCAGAGAAGAGTCTACATTCAACTTATTGCTGCTACACAATAACCACTAGATAAAATCTTATTATCTCATCTTAGACACATCCTTTCATGGTTCTAACATTTTTATTGTTGACAAAGCCAGGTCCTTACCATTTGAGTCAGGGAGGACCTGAAAACTGTTTTCTATCTTTTTCAATGTTGCTTTCCAATACTCATATCCATGTTGTCAGGGGCTAGAATATTCCTTTTCCAAATCTCTAGTATGGCTTTCATATCTTCAGTCCTTCTTTCAGGAGCAAACTGTGATGCTACTAGTCTTTGTTGGGGGTCCACATAGAGGTTTTAAAGCTTTTCTTCTAATGTCCATATGTTGGGTTTCTTACCCCCATTGATTCATAATTTATAAACTAATACCAACTGTGATATTATCAAGTGGGAAGTCTCTGGAGGACATTAAGTTGGTAGGACCTACCTTAAGGACTAGTACTCAAATAAAATGTGGTCTCAAAAAGTTCCTGCTGTCCTTCTGTACAGGGGGACGGGGCTGTGAAGGTTAAAATGCACTGTTAACTTGACTGAACTTGGAATCATTTAGGAGATAGGCTTCCAGGCATGACTTTGAGCATGTTTGTAGAGTGGGTTAACTGAGAATAAAAGACTTACTCCAACTGTGGCTGGCCAAGTGACCATCTGAGGTCCTAGATTGAATAAAATGGAGAAGTCATAATTGCTCTTTATCTCTCTGCTTTCTAATACAGAAGCAGATGACATACCTCACATTCCCATGACTATTCCTTAAATCATGATCTAAAATTACAATAATAAAAATCAAATAATTTCTTCTTCCGTGTGTGTGTGTGTGTGTGTGTGTGTGTGTGTGTGTGTGTGTGTGTGTGGTCTTTTGTTTGGGGGTGGTATATTTTATCACAGCAAAAATAAAAGTAATATAACTATGTTTTCACTTCTGCTATGTAAGGACATAGTGAGTGCCATCTGTGAAGCAGAAGCCAGCCCTCTGCAGGCAAGGACACTGACAGATCTTGGTTTTCCCATCCCTCAGAAATGGGAGCAAGAAGTTTTAAATGTTTATAAGTTAGTCAGTCTAAGGAATTTTTCTCTAGTAGCTAAACAGAATGAGACATTTCCCAACATGCCATAGATCTCTGTATCTAAGATTAATGCCTTCAGTTCATAATTACTTAGCAATACATTCTGAGCTGAACTAGGGTCTCTACATCATTGTCTGATTATTGCTACATAATTTACACCCACACAAAAGAATACATCATGTCCTGTGATCTCTCCCAGCTCCTGAACTGTATGGAATAATACAGAGTCAACAATATATGATAATTCACAGTTCATAAAATCCTTCTATGAGAACCCTAATAGATACATCCATGGATTCTCCTGGGAATGGGATATAAATAAGATGCCATGAGTAAATTGAGAGCATGGGGGAGGGTGTAAAAGAAGGTAGGAAGAGAACAGGAGGGAACTGGATGGTTGAGTTGGGGAGGGACAGTGATGGAGAGCAAAGAAACATATTGAAAGAGGGAGTCATTTTGGAGTTAGGGAGAAACATGATGTTACAGAAATTTCCAGAAATCCACAAGCATGATTCCATCTAAGACTCCAAGCAATACTAAAGAGAGTACCTAAACTGGCCTTTCCCTGGAATCAAATTGATGACCACTTTAATTGTCATCATAGAACCTTCTTCTACCAACTGATGGAAGCAGATGCAGAGATCTACAGCTAAGCACTAGGCCAAGCTCCCAGTCCAACTGAAGAGAGGGAGGAGGGATTATATGAGCAAAAGGGTCAAGATCATGATGGAGAAACCAACAGAGACAGCTGACCTGAGCAACTGGGAGCTCAGTGATTCTGGACTGACAGCTGGGAAACCTGCATGGGACTGAACTAGGCCCTCTGAATGTGGTTGACAGTTGTGTGGCTTGAGCAGTTTGTGGGACCAGGATTTATGCCTAGTGTATTAACTGGCTTTTTGAAACCCATTCCCTATAGAGGGATACATACCTTGCTCAGCCTTGGCCCTGCCTCAACTTGGTATGCCAGACTTTGTTGACATCCTATCCATAGGAGGCCTTACCCTCTCTGAGGAGAAGAGGGGGAGTCAGGAGGGAGGAAGCTGATGGGTGAATGGGAGCAGAAGAGGGAGGGGGAACTGTGGTTGGTATATAAAATGAACAAAAAACTCTTTAAATAAAAATATTTTTAAAATGAAAAAAATCTTCCTGTGACAGTATACAAATCAAATATTGAGAAACTGCAATTTTTCCATTGACCATAAATAAGATACTTAACTTTTCTGTGCTTATTTCTCTTCCTATTAAACTGCAATAATAGGAATCTCTCAAAGATCCTGAAAGGGTCAATCAGATAAGGCATGGCTGATGTGCATTTTTTTCTCTCTTATGGAGATCTTGAGCTTTTCATTACTGAAAATTTGAAAGCATAATTTGAAAGCAACACTTGAACTGCAATATTCAGGAAACAAACTATCAGAATAAAGGAAGAATACATTCTACTACAGAACTAAATTTTTAAATGATTTTCTATGTCACCTATTCAACTGTTCTTTTAAAGTGTGTATCTATCTCAAGATTCTTTCCGGTAAAATAGAAACAAGAGAGGCAGAAAGCAAAGCAGAAAGTGAGTTGGTTTATCAATATACCACAAACTGAAGGGAGGACTCAGCTAAAGTACAAGGAGGTATCAGAGGTTTGCTATGAAGAAGCAATTATGCTGGCTTGAAGAAGTCCCTGGCCAGATTAAAGGCAAATGCAGTTAAAAATTGGAAAATATGAGTCACAAGTACAATGATAATGTTCTCTAAACATTCTGTCCATGATGGAACTAGAGAAATAAACCATTTATGAGAAATTACAGAGCTGAAATGCTGCATTGAAGTATGAAATTAATATCAATATTTTCCTGCTACTTCTCAAGGACAGCTTGTTCTCAGAGTTGGTGAGGACTTCTGTCATAGCAATCAAAACCTAGGATCCATCTTCCTTTAGAAAATCCATTTTTCCATATGGACTTTCCCCACTGTGTTCCACATCACACCTAAGAATAAATTTCAGAGGCAAAGAAATGGGTAGGCACTAGGCATCTCCCAGCTGTTCAGTTCTTCACTCCCCCAGGATAGAACCAACCATCACAGCAAAGAGAACATTCTGAAGACTGCAGTTTCATTATACCTGTAGTTGTTCTATTTAAACTAAGACCAAACCACACACACACACAAACACACACACACACACACACACACACACACACACACACACACACACATAAAGGTGTATGTTGGCTTGATTTACCAACTCAGCTACCACACAAAGACACATCCAGGGCTTTGAGTTGGCATGTTCCCAGAATAGTTTCTTCGAATTTGTCAATTGTGAATGGACTGGACATTACTAATATAATTATTGCTTGTATATATTGTATATAATTATTGTACCTATTGTGTATGGTTCTTCTTATGTTAGCTATAACTTTTTTACTTTTGACACAAAAGGGATATGTGGTTATATGTTATATATTTAATAAAAACCAGTCTGGAATAACAGAAAAGAGATATACCCAGAGTCAAGACAGACAGAAGTATTACACACTGTTAGTCCCATCACTTGGGAGGCAGATTGTTCCAGATCTTAGTGAGTTCAAGACATAACAGAGCAGTGGTAACTCACACTTTAACCCCAGCATGAGGAAAGACTGGGAGTGCTGACCTATGCCAGGGTGTGGTGACCTGTGCCTTTAATCCCATCAGATCTGAGTTTGAGGCCAGCTTGGTTTACAGAGGGAGTTCCAGGCTCCTAGGCAGGCAGTGGTGGTGACCTATGCCTTTAGTAGCATTAACTCCAGAAACAGAGATCTTTCTGTGTTTCTGTGAGTTCAAGCTAACTACCAAATAGTAGTAGCCTACGTCTTTAATCTTAACCAACAACTCATTGCAATGAACATTTGCAAGTAAAGCTGTTTGAGCAAAAGGATACACTTGGTGATACACTGCAGCTCCTAAGGCCCCAACAACAAATGAATATGGGATGTAGAGGTGGGAAAGATAAACAAGTCAATTTTTTTTTTCTAATTTTCTTTTTTTGGAGAAAAGCTACAGGGGTGGAGGGTGAACAATGAAGGACTGGAAAATGAGTGATATTGGGATACATGATGTGAAATTCCCCCCCCCAGATATCAATAAAAATTATGTTAAAAATACTCAAAACACTCTTTCCATCAATTGTAACCAGTACTCAGTATTTGCATACTTCATCCTCTATGGCTCTATGGCAAAGTATCCACTACCAATGGTGAAATGCCCATTTACTGTTTCCCTGGCCCTATTGTATTTCTCCATCTCTGACTTGAACATTTTTAAAATGCAGGGAAGAGAATCTTAAAACTCCCTAGAGATGTTACTACTGGTTTTCTGATCTAATGGAAGTCACCTTAATGCAAGTCCTAATAAGCTCAGACTTGAAGCTTGCCAGCTGCCCCCTAATCCTCATGCCAGCATCTGAGATGCTAAGTTTAATGTCACAATAATATCCTTCTATGCCCTCAGCCTCCTTGGCTAAGTCTTCCTACTTCCTATTCTCCAACTTCTACTTTCTTGCCGTGGTTTTTCCTTCCAAGCCCTGAATCACTGTGCTTATCATCCTTGGAACTATAACAAGCTCCTGTCTCTCCACCTTCTCTTCCCTTTAAACTTTTGGAATGCTGCCTGGGACTCATCTTTAATAATAGGGAATTTTCTCTTTTCTGTGCCTTAGACTGGAGTCTCAAGAGCACACAGAGAACTCTAAAGCATCATGCATTTGCTTCAGTGGCTATCACCATGCACTTGCAAACACCTGTTTTGAAAACTACCTAAGTAACTTTTTAAAAGTGAAGGTTCTTCAATCTCATATTAGAGCCACTGCTTAGAATCTTTAGGATAATAATCCAAAAACTTATGAGTCTCCACAGATTGTAATACATATTTAATCCAAGGCCCATTAGATTACTCCAACATCCTTATGTGATAGTTAATGACATAATCTAAAGAAATATTAACTGTTACCTCTTTAATTTGTTTAGTTATTATGAAATGAGTGGGGATTTTCCACTATGTTTTTATTTTTTTATATAAGGTCTGAGAACTAGGTAATTTATCTAAGGTCACACAGGAAGCCTCCAAAGCAGGACTCAAGGCCAATTGTGAATGAAGTCAGATAAATGTTTTCATAAATTTGGGGGCTGTAGAATAAAAAACATGGCATAGATGGTATGGTTTGATACATCTACAAGTTCACATCCCACTATGATAAAGCAAGGCATTTGCAGGCTAGCTTTCAGCCAGAGAAGAAAGAAGCTGAAAGCACTTGGTAGGTTTACGGAGCTACTGAGCCTGAATCACAAAGGAAAATAAAACTGTAATACCAATACTCTTTTGATCCTGTGATATTCATATCTAACCCTAACCTTCTAAACACTTCTCTGAGTAGAGTACTTCAAATGAACTGAGAAGTAAAACATCCCTTCTAGCTCAGCAAGTGTGTTCATCAGGGTCTTCTTTTCTGGTATAAAGTAAGTGTATGACAATTAACACTTTTGTCTCCTCTTTAAGGAAGACTCCTTTGAATAATTGTAGGTGGCATTTTCCTGTCCTGATTCCTGATACCGAATAACCAACACAGAGGCTTAATATTACTTATAAACGCTTAGCTGATAGCTCAGGCATGTTACTCTTTCACTTAAATTAACCCGTATTTCTTATTGATGCTTCCTCGAGTGGCTCATGGCTTGTTATCTCATTTTCTATAAATCCTGTTTCCTCAGCAGCTGGCTGGCATGTCCCTTGACTCTGCTCTTCTTCATCCCAATATCCTCAATTTGATTGTCACACTTAATTTTATCCTGCCTTGCTAGAAGCCAATTAGCTTCTTTATTATACCCATATAAGAGTAATACATATTCACAGTGTACAGACAAATTATTTCATAGCAAATCATTTTGAAAGATGAGCCAGGCTTTCCCAGTATGTCCATAAGAGTCTAAGGAAAGCAACCTTTCTGAAATTTATTTGCATATACATTATCTCCCACATTGCTTCTACTCAATATGTCTTTGTTTTAGGTTGGGTAAACACTATCAATTGAAACACAGAAGAAAACAGGTAATTGGATAGCTAATTTAGTAAATCAGTATGTGGACACATTTATACAAATGTTTCAAGCCAAAATATCCCACACCTTTGGCTTATTATGAATTAAATCATGTAAATAAGTGAATAGAATCTGTAAAGGCTCTCAGAGACCAGGCAATTTTATTTCCTTGTGAAGGAGAAAGGAAGTCTTGGTGTCCCTGTGAACTTTTCCATTTTTCCACAGACTGAGGGAGACTTTACCCCCACACCACCACCACTCCCTGCATCAACAGAGAAAGACATGTCACAAACAGTGCCCTGGGGGTCTTCAAATTTGGGGTAAAAAGAGCTTTAATTATGGAAAATATTGGTATTTAAGCTCTACCGATTATCCTTTCTCTTTACCTTTTAATTTTCTTATTTATGAATTTGATATTCTTTGCTCATTTCTTTAACCCAGTGAGTTTTTATTTTCCTATATAGAGGCCTGTTGAGCACTATTTTTTCTATACACAGGCTAGTAAGTTGTAGTCTTAAGATATTGAGCAGTTTCCTTTCTTACACTGCCTAAAATCACCTGCTCAAGGTTGATACACCTACAGTGGCCTACATTTTCCAAAATCAATCATTAAACAAGAAAATGCTGTTGCTCACAGCCATGTCCATAGACACTGATAGAAGCAATTTCTCATCTTCAGTTCCCTCCTCCCATATAACTCTAGCTTGTGTGGAGCTGGCAAAACCAACCAGCATAGATCATCCCTTTAACATCTATAAACTATAAATCATGAAATAAAGAGTCTTGTCTGGCATATATACAATGTATATAGTATAGCAGTTAAATGGCATGCCCATAATATATACAATAATGACAACATCGAAAATTTCTAACACACTCTTGTAAGATATCTTACTCATTTTCTTCCCTCCTACCTCTCAGTTCACTGAACAAGTACAGACAGAATACTGCACTCAGAAATGGTTTAACAACTCCATTTCTAAACACACCATTTTCCAAATTTTTGAAACTATTTCCCCCAAAACAGAATTTTTCTATTTCTACTTTTAAATAATTCAAGTACTTTAAAGTATCTAGAAAGATTAGATATTCAACATAATAACTTGTTTGCTATTGCATAGCAACAGGAACTAAAATTACATGGGTATCAATAGTTACAACCTGTGATGTCTTCTATATGTAACCATCTGAGCATTTTACCATTCTTTACCCACTTCTTTTTCTCTGTCTTTAGACCAATATACAAATGCAGGCATGTAGAGTGCTATAAGATAGCCAAAGAAATTTATATCGAAAGAATATTTACAGGAAACAAACAGGGGCTGGGGTTACTATTGAAGACTGTCGTTTTCTGACCCTTCAAACTCCTAGAGACACTCTATTGCTTTCACATGCCAGCTACTCTTGTCATACCGTGCCTATGTCTACCAAAGTAACAGTGTCCTAAGGAGCCCAGCAAGGGCTTCACCTAAGCTGGGCATAACTGGATTAGCCTTAAAGGCTGTTGCAATTACTGAGTCGCTGCCGTGGGAGAAGGAAGTGTTTTCTACTGCTTCAAGGCCTGGGCATCAGCGGCAAGGACTTACCTACTATCCTCAGGCTGGAAGACAGGGATATCAGGGGTCATCCTGCTTGCTACAGGGACTGGTTTGGGAGTTCTCCTCTATATCTTTCTATTCTATTTTTTTAAAGAGATATGTTGTTATGTCAGTGAAGACTATGAAGTACTGTGGGGAATACAACTTTCCTGTAAAGAAACTTTTGCTTAAAACTAACAAAAGCATGGAAAGAAGCTAACCTAAACAACAGAAAATGTATTATCTTTAATAGCAGAAGAAAACGTGTATATTCTAGAACAACTAACCACTGTGTTTCCCCATATCATCAGGGACCAGGGAGCTTTCTTCTCATGACTAATTCCTAGGAATAGCTTCTGTGAAGGTAAATGGCCACAGAAGTTCCAAGAATGAATCCAAATGTGGCAACACGCAACGTATCTTCTGGGATGCTAGGCAAGCACTCTGCTAACTGGCTATAATCTGAGTTTCTTCCTTCCTTTTATCTTGAGACACAGTCTCACTAAGTTTTCCAGATTGTTCTTGTAGTGGCTTGAAGGAAAATGGCCTGCAAACAGAGTCTCACTATTGGGAGGTATGGCTTTGTTGGTGTAGGTATGGTCTTGTTAGAAGAAGTGTGGCACTGTGGAGGTGGCTTTGAGGGCTTATATATGTTCAAGACATTCCCAGTTGTCTAAAAGATGTAGGACTCTCAGCTCCTTCTCCAGCACCATGTCTACCTTCATATCACCATGTTCCACATGGTAATATTGGACTGAACCTACATAACTGTAAGCCACCCCAATTAAATGTTTTCCTTTGTTACAGTTGCCATGGTATCTCTTCACAGAAATAAAATCCCCCAACTAACATAGGCCATAAACTGGCTTTGTAACCCAAGCAAGCACTGAACTTTCAATCCTTCCCCCTCAATTTCCCAAGTAGCTAGAATTAGTGAACTATCTCACTAGGTCTATATTGAGACTTTTTAAAAATTCAAACTAAAATCACCAGAAAGGGGAGGAGATTCCATTCTTCAAAGTGCTGATGTCTAGGCTTTCCTGCACTATTTGTTGAAAACACTGTGTTCTCTCCAGTTAATATATAGATTTTGCTTCTTTGTCAAAAACAAGATGGTTGTAGTTTTGTGAACTTCTATCTGTGTGCCTTACCGCTATTGATCTGTGTGCCTATTTTTATGTCAATGCCAGGCTACTTTTGTTACTATAGTTCTGTAGTATAGCTTGAAACAAGGTATGGTGATGCTTACTATTGTATCTCTTTTACTTAGGATTGGTTTGATACCTTGGCCTTTTGTGCTTTTATATAATTCTTTTTTAAAAAATTGTATGTCTGTGAAGAATGTCCCTGAGACTTTAACTGCAAATACTTGGACACTATAAATTGCCTTGGGTAGACTGTCCATTTGGGGAAAGAGACTCATGAGGCCCTACCACATCTTGATAATCTGTTGGGAATCAACCAAGAGGAGGATGTATGATGTCCAATGATGTAGTCATTGGGGAGCCCATCAGTTTCTGATGGCTAGTACCAAACTCCAAGTCACATAGACAACCCAGATTAAATTTTGTATTATGTTAAACAAAACCAAAACTAATAAACAGGAGAAAGAGATTTAGGGGTATGATAGTGCTTAATGAGAAAATAGGAAAGGGAATGAAGTATGGCAAAATAGAATTTAGTAAGAAGAAAAATCCTACAATTTCTCTAGAAGAATTTTCTTTCTATCCCACTGCCAGAGCCAAGTGGTGTCCCATCTTCAAGCCCCCCCACACCTCCTTCCAGTGCTCACAGGCCCTATAAGAGTTTGTCTTCCAATACAATGACAACTTGTATCTCTCATCACAAGGTTCTTTACAAGCTGCTATTTGATTACTACCATTCTTTAAAATTTTGAATGAGTATCTAGTTTTACAGAACATGTAAAGTAGAACTTATGGTTAAAACTAAGAAATTATTAGTGGCATAAATTCTTACCAAGAGGTGTTCTCCCACCCTTCACCCCAGTAGCTGGGATTACTTGGCAAATTAGTCTTATGAGAAATTTGTCATAAAACTCCTTCCTGAATTTAAGGTCTCTTACTGTTTTAGACCAGTGGAGAAAAGATAAAAATAGGTAGAATGTGACAAAAAAAATAAATGTGAAAGAGAAATGGAGGATGGGATGGAGGAAGTGTACTGAAGAACAGACTATAATAAGAAGAAATTAGTCCTCACACTTCCCAGAAAGACTTAGCACAAAAGATCCTTTGGGAAGTCTAGACTACAAACACTTAGTCTTGACATCCAGAACAAATTAATGGCTCCTCAATGCCTAAAATAGTAAAAGAGAATAAAAAAGAAAAGAAAAATATGAATTATGTGCTACCACCTACTCAATAGCCAGAGATGGTGAATGCCTTTTGTTTCTACGTAATTCAGTCTAATACTAAATTATATTACATTAGTATTAGAGAAGCAAGGTAGGATGCCCACCACAAGTTCAAAGCCAGCCTACACTGCATAGTAAGACCCTGTCTGGAAACAAAGTAACTTCACATTCATTATGATACAGTGTTTAAAATATAAATATGACTGAAAGAAGAAAAGCAGCTGAAGTGTTGGATGCATTGGCAGGTCTAGACTTGGTATAGAAGCTTGTGTCTCACTAGATGTGTGGCCTTGAGTGTGTCAGCTCCTACCTCTAAACTTTGGGTTCTTTATGAGCAAAACTAAAGACCTCAATAGAGACTTAAGTTTATTTTGCAAAAATTAATAAGCTGTCATATGTGAAAGTTCCCTATGTGGTCTAGTTAATGTTCTTTTCTAGAATATCAGATCCAGTGCATGCCTATTGCTCTCACCTCTATTCTGACCAGACAGTGTGAGGGTAATTAATGTTCAAAGCTCTTCCCTTATGTGGCATCACCATCTGTTTGTCTGATCTGTAACGCCTCTGTGGCCCCAGCATGACAGCAGGGCACAGATATGGGGCATGTTTCTCACCAGGAGAAATCTCATACCACTAAATGGGAAGTGCCCATGGTGATTTGTTTCAGAAGTCATTGGAGCACAGTGACACAGTGACAGTCTGGGAGAAAGGAATGAGTTTTTATCTTGTTTACAAAAGACAAAATGACCCTGACTGTGTCATAACTCAGCAGATTGAAATGTTTATTGCAGGTTGCCAGAGTCCGATCTTGTCTCAAGTAATCTCTAGAAGTTGGTCACAAAATGTCATTCACTTTACATTCTTCCTCATGGTGGTATTAAAACTTCAAGAGATTCATCATGTTTTCAACAGGTAAACAAAATCTGGTCTGACAACAGCATCAGACTTAATTTGACAAAAACTAAATGAGATGCTCAGATAAATACATGTATGCTTATCTGTTTACCAGTGTTCCTCATTTTTGTGAGAATGATTAAAACAATTCCAGTGTGCCTTCATAGGAGAGAAACTTCTAGAAATAGCACTGCCTTTCTAGATTTCTATAGAACTCGTAGGTCCATACAGGAAACTCCTGATCCTCAGCAGCTCCTCTGACTTCCCTTGGTTTGTAGAAGCAACTCATGGTGGCTTCTTTACTCCACCTCAGCTGGAATCAAGCTCAGGACTGGGACGAAGGAAGGCTGGAGACCATGCTTGTTGTGACCATGTTCACTGCTTATGGAATCATAAAATGGAGACAGAAAATGCCCCTGTTCAATGTACCTTACAAATCATTTCCTTGGGGGCTGGAGCAATGATTCATTGGTTAGGAGCACTTAACTCTCTTACAGAGAATATAGTTCAGTTGTGAGCACTGATATTATGGTTCATGTCCATCTTTAACTCTAGCTTCAGAGAATCCTTTACTCTCTTCTGACTTCTACAAGCACCAGACACACATGTGGTATATATACATACACACAGACAGAACACTCATACAAATTAAAAAAATAAATAGTTTAAATACTTTATTACATTATTGAAGGTTTATTGGAGAGTTTCACCTCCTTGGAATACACACAACAAACTTTAAATTTCCAGAACTGATTTCCTATTCATACTATGTTAGATTCCATTTCCCATCTAGTAATTATATTTCAGGAAGATTTCAGAAGTCCCTGATCCATTTTAATTTCATAATTCCATTTAAAATTCTCATTTGTGCCCTTTGAAGATTAGTACTTAGAATGTTACTTTTTAATGTATGTTTCCCTCTCCTAGGCTCTCTAGAATTGAAAAAAAGAAGAGGATGAGTACATGACAAATTACTCCCCACACAGTTGTTTGAAACTATAACATTACTATTCACTTTTCCTAGTTCTCTAGAATCCAGGAGCACTTTACCTCAGTGGTCTTGCTCAATATCACTTGTGTAAGTGTGGCAAAGACCCTGGCTATGACTCAGGGTCTACTTTCTCAGTGGCTCACTCACAAGACTGTCATGTTATAGCTACTAACTGGCAGGAGGCTCAGTTCTCTTTATATGGGATGCTCTATAGTGTCCTTGATTACTTGAACGTCCTTGTAGCAAAGTGTGTGTCATCTCTAGAAACAACAATTTAAAAACCCAAGCTGCAAACCACAACCTCTGAACAGCTTGGGATCTGAAATACCTTGGACCGGCACTTTGGAGACCACTCCCTCCAGAGAACACCTGACCTAGTCTTGATGTTGTGATGAGGGAAGCGAATCCGCCAGGAGTGGATGCTGAACTAAGCCACCTTGGGACCTTGGGACTTCCTGCCCTTGCTGGGGAGAAGATAAAGAGATGGGGAGAAGAGAGTGACTGGGAGATGAAGGAAGGGGAAGGAATTATGAACAAGGGTATACATGGATAAAAAATTATGACTTTATTCATAATAAAACATAAAATAAAGCCAAGAAGTCATAATGTATCTTTAAATTTTTTATTGAAATGTAACCATACCCTCTCCTTTCTTCTCTCTCGCCCATCTCATGTACTTTCTGCTCCTGTCTTCCTTCCTCTTTCAAGGCTATATTGCATTTTATAAGCTAGTCTTGGGGGTCTTGTATAGTAAAACAAGTCCATGGAGACAAGGAAACTGGCTCAAACTAGTTGTTCCCAGCCAGTGAGGAATGGCCACACAAGATCACCAGATCATGACACAGCCTGGATACTGAAAGGAGAGTATATAAGGCTCTTCCCATTGTTGAATAAAGGAGTCTGCAGTTTGCTTTTTAGCATACTCACAGGGTTTGTGTCCTTCACTTAGGTCTTCTCACCTCCTCCCCCATGGGAACTGTTAGGGCCTAGCAATAGTTTAGATTTTTTTTTCAACAGTATTCTGATGCCTTCCTTTACTGTAGGAAGGAACCACAAAGGTTGCAATTTCTAGGCAGCAGATATTATTATGGGTTGTCTTGGAAACTGTCTACCATAATTGGATAAGGGTGACCAGTTCACCTATACAAGGAAATTTCTACTTTTCTGTTGATGTTTTAACTTATGCCAGCACCCTTAGACCATCAGTGTCTTTTGTATGGTAGGCTCTTGTGCTAAATGTCTGCCATTTATAGCAAATGCTTAAGATAAACCAACTTAAAAGGGGGATTTATCTTGGCCCAGACTTGTGAGGATTTCAGATGATGAACAGTTGGCCCTGCTGCATTTGGGCCTTTGACAACAGAGCTCTCACAAGAGAAAAGGCACCTGTCTTAAGGAAGTAGAGGAGAGAAAGGGGAACAGACCATGCTTTCAAGAGTGTATTTCCAGTTCCTCAAAGATATCCCACTACCCACCTCTTAGAGGTTCCACAATTTCCCAACAACACCACTCTGCAAATAAGCAATAGCCTGTGAGAAGGATAAGAATATTCTAATGGTGAGTATCATTTGGGGTTTATGCCTTGTGAAGCCTCCATAGTGAGAATCTCCTATCATTAAAGACTTAATTCTATTTTACCTTCTTGTTCATGCATCTACCATCATCTACCTACAGTCAATGCCTTTTTCTGTTAAGGTCCATCCATCAGGTATCCTTCTTGGGTGGAGATAGAAAACTTTTTCAATGTTTCTTCTATTCTACCAACTCAGTCTTTGAAATCATGTCTTCTTGTCTTCTTGTCAATATGTGTGTGTTCCACTGTTACCAAACTTCATGACCATAGTTTTTCTCTCCTACCCACTAACAAATAAGCACAGACACATAAAAATGTCCTCAGAGATGAAGAGATGGAGATCATCAGTTAAGAATAACACTGGCTGCTTTCCTCAAGAACCAGGGTTTGATTCCTAAAACCCACATGGTGACTTACAGCTACCTGTAATTATAGTAACAGGGCATCAGATGCCCCCTTCTCTTCTGACCTCTGCAGTTACCTTCACAACTTGAAACCACCTACTGATTTAAGATAAGATGATTTTCTTCCACCTCTTATCTTCCCTTGTAGAAAAGAGAAGGAAGGCTACCAGAGAATCTCAGAGGACCATGATGATTCTTTCCCTCTCAACAGCTCTTTTCAGAAATCAGGAAGACAGTGGTAATAAGCAGTAATGAGAGAATCTGTATGAGCAAGGGAATAGGGATTATGAGGAGCCCCACAGTGATGGCTGGCGGGAGCTCTGGGGAGCTCACTGAATCAAGAACAGCCACTGGGGAACCATCAGGAAAAGGAGCTAGCTAGGCCCTCCAAGGATAGACAACTGTCCACTGACATGAGCAGTATGTGGAGCCTCGAGGGATGAGACCAGACTGTGTTTCTGTGCATGAGCTAGCAGCTCAGAGCCCATTCCCTTCAGAGGAACACCTAATCAAGTCTTGATATTAGGATGAGAAAATTGGAGCTGAGCTAACCCACTTTGGACTTCTTGCCTTTGGGGGAGGGGATCGTAGGATGAGGAGGGGAGGGGGAAGGCTGAAGGCTGACTGGGAGGAATTGAGAGGAGGGAAGGGAGCGGGAGCAGGGGGAGACATGGAAAATACCTTTTATAAATAAAAAAATTAAAATTAAAACAAAAATCAAAACCAAATATATTTTTTATCTTTACTGTGAGAGATAATCTCTGGAGTACTAACATTATCAGATATAGAATAGGTACACAGTAGATACCAATGGCATGTATCATAAAATAGGTTTAGCAGATTTGTTAGAACACATATTTTTATGTAAAATTCATGAATTATAGCTATTTTAAAAAAAGAAATAGGTTTTTCACTGGTTGGTTGATGGGTATGTGGGTTGGTTGGTTGGTTGGTTGAATAGGTCTTACTGTGTACCTTAGGCTGCCTTTGAACTTACAACTATACTCTACCTCAGTATCCTCAATTCTGAAATTACAGGTGTGTACTACTGTAGTGATATTTTATTTATGCTCTAACAAATAAAGCTTTTCTGAAGTTCAGAAGGCAAAGCCAGCCACTAGTTAGCCATAAAGCCCAGGCAATGGTGGCACACACCTTTAATCCCAGCAGGAGATTGAGAAGGGAAATGATATGGATGGGAGGAGACAGAAATACAAGGCAGGAGGAGGCAGAGCTCAGTTTTCTTGGCCTGAGGATTGATAGAGATAAGAAGTCTCTCCAGTAACTGGCTCCTTTGTCTTTCTTATCTTAAGGCTAGCTTTATTTGTTGGAGCATAAACAAAATATCACCACAACCATCTCTTTACTATGCTGAATGGACTTGCTTCTTAACAAATGGACGAAGTCTATAAGGATGCCTCTGACTCCAACTCTGAGGCCCATTTGCAGCTTTTTGGGCAGGACTGCATTTACCAAGGTTGGCTTTCATGTCTGCCTGATCAAAAATTCAATGACTATTGGAGATTTTCCACATGAGTTATACACAAAGAATATTCAGCCAGCATGTAAAGGAGTCCTATTCAGTTTAGAGTAGAATTTGCTTCATAGCTCATCTTTTTTTCCTCCTCCTATGGCATCTTAGAATATTTTTCTGATACTTGAATAAAGAATCCTTCTTTGTCAAGAGAATTCTGGGGCAACTGAAACTAAACAAAGGACTGGGAAAAGGCTGCATCTCACATATCAAACTGTATAATCCTCCCAGCTTGTTGGGAAAGTGTGCTGATGGTTGCAACAATTAACTGCAAGCTCAGATGGATCTTAGTTATCAGTGTCATGTCAGAGTCTCAGGTAGAAAAGCATACAAAATAAATCTAGGTGTTCTCTAGTTTTAATGTATATACTTCCAGTTTCCCAATAAGAACTTTCTTATTTAATTCACCTTCTCTCTCCATAAGTAGAATTTTTTCCAAAATGAATAAGCAAACCTCTGTATGGACCATTTGTTCTCAGTCTGTACCTAGTAACAGGACAATGGCCAAGGGTTTTTAGGTTCAAATTTTTATACAAATCTCCTTTAGATTTTATTTCAAACAGCAATATACATTCAGCACATCATTATCTTGAATGCTGGGACCTAACTTAAATTTAATCAAGCCACAACAAGTTCCTAAAATGATGTACCAATTATCTTGCTCAAGATTGTCAATTATGAAGCCTATGAATAATTCCTCCTTAACTGAAGCTTTATTTCACCTTGACATCACTCTTCATTTTGCTTCAACTTATTTTTTAAAGGGAAAGTTACTATAAATTTTAACCCCAGGAAAATTTCATTAGACTTTGCCTTATAATAAAGCACATGTAAATTTCACAATAGTTAACTTTAAACAATTTATAAAAAGAAGCTAGAGGCCAGCATATTGCACTCAAACTTTTAAGGTGCTCCAAGTTTAAGAAAACTATTATTTTTCAGCCTAGCTGTCTTATTTAGGGTTTCTATTACTTCAACAAAATAACATGACCAGGAAGTAAACTGGAGGAGAAAAGAGTATATTTGGTTTACACTTCATCACTGAAGGGAGTCAGGACAGGAACTCAAACAGGACAGAATCCCTGAGGCAGGAGCTGATGTAAAGACCATGAAGAACACTGCTTACTGCCATGCATCCCATTGCTTGCTCAGCCCACCTTCTTATAGAACTAAGACTAGCATCTCAGAGATGACACTACCCACCATGGGCTGGGTCCTCCCCCACTGATCACTAAATGAGAAAATTCCTTACAGCTGGATCTCATTAAGGCATTTCCTCTACTGAGACTTCTTCCTTTGATGACTCCAGCTTGTGTCAAATTGACACACAAACCCAACCAGTATACTTGCTTAATAAGAATTAATGATAATATTTCCGTCATGGATAGCCTGATCATTTGTCCACAACATAAAGATATTGAACATTGTTTTCCTTTTCCTTCTCCACTTTTTATTACCTTCACCATTCCTAGAAGAAACAGACATTTTATAAGAGACAGTAAAGTGTGGAATACAGAAATAGCAAGAAAATCTATCATCGGTGTCATAGTTAGGGTTACTATTGCTGTGGTGCAATATCATGACCAAAGCAACTTGGGGAAGAAAGAATTTATTTGGTTTGTGTTTCCATATCACTGTTTATCACTGAAGAAAGTCAGGACAAGAACTCAAAACAGGGCAGGAACCTGGAGGCAGAAGCTGATGCAAAGGCTATGAAGGGGAGCTGCTTATTGGCTTACTTCCTCTGACTTATTCAACCTGCTTTTTTATAGAATCTCTCTCTTACCTTTTAATTAATGTATTTATTTTACATTCTAACTGGTTTCCTCTCCCTTTTTTCTCCCACCTCCCCTTCCAATCTACTCTTCCTCTTCCATTTCTGTTCAGTAAATGTCAGGTCTCTCATGGATATCAACAAAACATCATGTATCAGGTTGCAATAAAACTAAGCACTTTCCCTTGTATTAAGTCTGGGCAAAGAAACCCAGTATGAAAAGTAGGGGCCCAAAAGCTAACAAAAGAATTAGAGACAGCCCCTGCTGCCACTGACAGGAGTTCCACAAGAAGAGCAAGCCACACAACTATCACATACATGCAGAAGGTCTAGGTCAATACCATGCAGGCTCCCTGGTTCTGTGAGCTCCTATGAGCCTAGGTTAGTTGATTCTGTGGGGTTTTTATATGATATCCTTGTCCCCTCTAGTTCCTACAGTCCTTCCTTCCTCTCTTCTGCAGGATTATCCATGGGTGTCTGAATCTGTTTGCATCATCTGTTGGATGAAACACTTAGAAATATTCAACATTGTTATCCATCAGGAAAATGCAAATCAAAACAACTCTGAGATTCCATCTATAGCTCAATTTTATTGAGGCATTTTCTCACCCAAGATTTCCTCCTCTCCAGTGACTCCAGCTTATGACATAAAACTAGTCAGTACAATCAGATTTAAGCAACAAGAATTTAGAATCACTGAGATTTGTTTGTCTTGTGACCAGTATCTTAGGAAATACAATGACTAATCACATCAGTGGCATATAATCTCATCTTTCCAATAAGGAGCCAGGGATTTCCATGACCTTCAAAATCATGTGGTAACCTACAAGTTGAAGCCTGGATTTCAAAGTTGGCATTAGGGTAAATATATAAAAAGAGTGTGAGAAGCCTAGAGAAAGACAACAGTAAGAACAGCAAAATAAGGAACCCTGTGACATGCAACAGTTGCAAATTTTTGTAAATTTATGCAAACTTCACAAGAAAATAAAGATATATATGAGTGTGCTTTATGTTTACAGATACATACATGCACACACACAATTTTCTAGCATTCTTCAAATTTTTGACATGTCAATTAATTGAAATTACTGTTGTTTTCATTTAGTTAAGCACTTATGCCCAGCTGCCCTTCTAGCTGTCATAGGTAAAACTGTAGAATAAACTAATATGATAGGTTTCCAAGGCCTGAAGCTAACTTTTATAGGGTTTTTTTTTCTTTTATTTCCTGGGGGCCTGCCACTCAGCTTTTAAATAAATACACAGAGACTTATTCTTACTTATGAATGCTTGGCCTTAACTTGGCCTGTTTCTAGCCAGCTTTTCTAACTTATCTCATTTCTCATTAACTACACTCTATCTATGAACTTTTGATTTTTACTTTTTTATTTTATATTCTTTCTTTTTCTTGTTACACCATGGCTGCTGGCTGGGTGGCTGGCCCCTGTCATCTTCCTCGCCTCCTTTTCTTGCTCCTAGGTCTTCTCTCAAGCCTAGATCTCTCCTCCTATTTATTCTCTCTGACTGCCAACTCTGCCTATTTCTCTATCCTGCCGTGCTATTGGCTGTTCAGCTCTATATAAGACCAATCAGGTGTGTTAGACAGGCAAAGTAACGCAGCTTCACAGAGTTAAACAAATGCAACATAAAAGAACGCAACACATCTTTGCATCATTAATCAAATGTTTCACAGCAGAAATGAATGTAACAAATCTTAAGCTGTGTTCTACCACAGACTTTGAAGATACACCTTGAATAAGTTTCATTCCACTTTTCTTAACCTAGCCCAGAGTCTCTACTTTATCCTGCCCACCCACTCACAAGCCAGATGACACCACGCCTTAATACCTTCTTCCTTCAGTATTTCCCTGCCTTCTTCTTCTGACCTTGGTCATTCAAATATTCTTCTGTTTGGCTTGACCCCAGTGTTAATCATTTTTGTTTTGTAAAATAAACAGATTGAGCTTCTTCATCACTGAAGCCTTTCAGTCAGGTGCCGAAAACATCCATCCCTTGGCAGCCAGACATTATTACCTCTCTTGAATCAATTACCCTTTCCTCTGTCCTGGGTCAGCCCATGCTCAGCTAAGATTCTTAGGTTATAAAAATTGGGAATGCCCCTTAAAAATTGAAAAGTTCCCAATATATTGTTGATTTCTTATTCATTATACCTTAAGAACTAATATTTTTACTTCAAAAAAGAAAAAAAAAAGACTTGACTCCTTATGATACCTCTTGCCACCAGCTGCACAGAGTGTGAATAAAGCTTTAACAGACTATGATGCTGACCTTTTCTATAAATCATTGTCTTCTGAGGATCTTTGTTCTGCCCAGCTATACACTGTCAGAGTCATAAATTAGAAACTAGTAAAATGAGACCAGCACTTGAAGCCAAGACTTCAGCAGCTTAGAAGTAATTTAGTTTTTAGCTTGAGGGGAGGACCTGATGAGCAAACTCTAAAACAAAAAACAGAATTTCAAAGTTACCTTCCTCCCAAATTAACCCCCTTCTATAGAATCCTTCTATAGAATGCAGGGTACTTTTGGTGATTAGGGGCAATCTAACTTGGGTTAGATTTTGTTTGTTTGTTTGTTTGTTGTTTTAGGTAATATAAGAAAACTATAGAACATGAAGAGGTAACATGAGTAATGTAAAGAAATCTTTAATCACACCCTGAGCTGAGGCATCAGCTCCTCTCAATGGCAGTAAATACACAAACTGGAATGAACCATCCATCAAATTTTGCTGAGAATCTTTCCTGTAACCAGAACTATTTCTTACAGTAAAAAGAATTCCTTCAAGAAAGGAAAAAATCCAAACCCTGACCCCACATTACCTGTAATTTCTTGAGCTGAGGCAGACAACAAAAATAGATGGAATACAAGAATGAATAGATACTCTATTCTTCAGTAGGTATTTGACTTTCTAGGGTCAACAGTCCTAGTGATCAGACAGTATATGATATAAAGATCCTTACATGTAAGAAAGCATGTAACCCTAATGTGCTCTGAACTCTTATCATTTGTCTTATTTCCAATAACATCTCTTTTCTTTCTCTGAACACTTTCAATATCTTTTTTGTAACACAAGTAACAAACAAGTCATTTCAAGAGAAATCATTGTCACTATGTTTCTAGACACCTCCAAACTTTATAAAGTATTTCACACATGTGATTTCATGAGTTATTCTCAGCAACTATTTGAGAACACATTAATGGCCCCATTTCATACATGAGGAAACTGAGGGACACAGACTTTGTTTATTGCTTTTAAATTTGGCTGGGTAATCCAGGGGTCTAGGAAGATTTTTAGCAATTTGAAGTTAAAATTCTTAGTTCCACATCCTGAAAACACAGTAATTTATTTTGTTGTATATTATCAGTCTTTGGGAAAAACTAACTTACCCAAGGAAATTCATGTTTGATCGAGCAAGGTAAGAATCAAATCTATCTTCAGTCTCCAAAACTAGCAGACCACTTTATAGCTCTAGATTCTTGCTCACCAAGAGTATTCACCTCTGCCTCATGATCTCCCTTGAGTCTCATAGGGAAAGCTGGTCACATATACTGGCACAGAAAAAAATGACCTCACCTCAGATCTATACATGATTTTGTCAATTCCAGAATTAGAAGTAAAGTTTCAGTTTCTTCTGAAAGGATGAAGAGAAACTCATATCATATTATTTGTATTTGATTTTATAAAACAGAAAAGAGAAAGAATCCCATAGCATACCAAGGAAAAGAAATGCAAAACAACTCTGGAAAATCAGTTTGCTGGTTAACTAGAAATTTACTTGGGTATTCTAAATATCCTAACTCAATGAATTAACAAGGAGACAACAAGACTTGAGAATGACCACATTAAGCAGTCACCATATATTCTCATGCCCTCCTCAAGGACACAAGAATAAGTGAGAAATTACACCTAATATCTCAGACTTCCCTCCTTTGCCTAATTTTGCCACCTAGAGGCAAAATTGACATAAAAATATTATTAAGGCACAATATATGCCAGAGAAAGTCCTTTAAAAGTTTAACAGTGATGAATCATCTAAAGATCTTGTGGAAATACAGATCATGACTCAGTAGGGCTCAGACTTCTTTTCACATCCAGATGCCAGTTACTAAATTCAACCACCATATTGTTTGAGACAGGAAATTACCTCTGCTGCAGAAAAGGCAGGTAAATAAGTGGTACAGGACACAGCCAGTCACCAATCAGAACAGAAAGTGAACTGGTTCCTGGCAACAGAGGGAATGACCCTTTTAATGTGGGTTTGTTTAAAATGTGCAATCAGTTGAAGGTGTATCTATATTACAAGAGATTACAAGGAGGGCTCCAGTCACTGAAAAACAAAAACTTGTTTTCCTGGAGCTATAAACTAGGAAAGATAAGCAACTCAAACATCAATTGCTACACTATTTTGATAGAACCACAGCATGAGGATTGGCAATATAGTCAAAATTAAAAACTCTGTAAAACTTAAAAATAAGGATCCACATAGCAGCATGTATTGGGATTAATATAGCCTGAGAGTTAAACTCTCACTAAACTGAGACAGATATGCAGCTTCACCTTAGAAGAACAGAAATACTCCAAAGTCCAAAGCACCTGGTTCAGCCTAATTAGAGTAGTTGTAAGGGTAAGAAGTAGTCCTCGTAAAGAAGTTGGCCAGCATGGAGACTTAAAAGATACTTATACAGCATCTGGCTTTAAGTCTGTTCATGGGAAAGAAAGCCCCAATTCAAAGTATAGGGAAGCTGGCATAAATAGCATCTGCCCTCATCATGGGAAAGTCACATCTACAGAGCAGGGCTAGTACACTAGTTCAAGCTCCAAGTCTTGTTGAGGGAATATGATTTTATTAAACCCAAGAACCATAGTTTATTTCTACAAAGTTATCAATGTCAGCTTTGGAACTACAGTTTAAAGAAGGGTTGTATGGTTCATGAAACCTAAAATACTGATTGTCTGACTCTTAGGAGAAGAACTTTTTCAAAACCTTATAAAACTTTTAGTCATGTAATTGGTCCCCCTCACTTTGATTCCAGGCCCCTTAAGCAAACTTCTCATTTCTAGTTTTATCTCACAGAAACAACACAAAGTGTCTCCTCACTAAACGCTTTGTTATTTCTAACTTATTTCTAGCCTAGTTTGGGGGGGTTATTTTTTTTCCCTTGGTGTCTGGGAACTTGCCCTATCTGAATCATTTCCAAGAGTAATAGTTCCATTTTCAATATGCTTTTTAAAAGAAAATTAAAAGCTCTTTCCTAAACTTAGAAGGCAAACAGCTTGGCATGTCAAATGTGGTGGGCTTCTTTACCCATTCTAGAAAAGATCTTTGGAAGTTAAAGGCTAGCAGCAGGTCAGAGCCCAAAGCTGCACTTCACAGCAGTCTGTTTACTTTGGTTGTCATAGTAACAAGACCCAGCTCTACTGCTTTGCTCCCACCTGGGGAGCCAGACAGTCTTTGCAGTTTCCCATGTTTTATGATGATGTTTCATTTCTAGTTCATATCAGGTATCTGCCTTGTTTTTAAACTTGACTTTGTCTTTTATCTCTGTCTATATTTTTATTTGAAATTGACATCCTCCTGTTTGAAACAGATGGAGAGCAACCCTGATACGAACAGGCTACACTGTGTCAATTATAAATTCCTTTCAGTGATTCTCAACACAATTCATTTATTTGTTCTAATTTACTGGGTATTTCATCATTGTGTAACCAACATTTATTGAACATATACTACATTGAAGGCACTATGTTCTAGCTTAGTAATCTGAAGATAGCATGTACATAACTTGGCTGCCCTTGTAGAGTTCATAGTTAAAGGTGAAGTGCTCTTTTTTGGCAATTCACCCCAAAGATTCAAAAATGATTGACAAATTGACAGTTCCCCAGTTGCAGCTCATTGCCATCGTGAAAAACAGTCAGAATTTCCCCTTCTGTAAAATTTTATGGTACCTCTTTGCATATTAAGCCACTCAACCCCTCCAAATTTATTTAACGTCCAAGTTATTCTGTTCTACTAGGCCTTCCATAGTAACTTTGATAACACGGTCACAGATTAATACTTTGATAACCAACAAGACAATGCTATCTACCGTGCTATCAATGAGGAACTTAATTATATCTGGATTTTGTTGCTCAATGACTACATTCTACAAATGTAGTAACAAGCTCCTTCCCCAGGCCCAGCATTGTTAAGCAGAGTAGAGGAATGGATGGGCTCCTGGCTGGTGCACCAGGTTCTTTAGTTTATTTGCTTCACGTTGAGAACTATCCAGTTGTCTTCAGCTTCTACTTTAGCAGCCCCACAGACTTCCCTCTGCGTCACTGTGGCATGTGGCCTGTCGTCACCTTCAGTACAGCAAACTGCAAATACAGAACTGACATTGTTTTCAATGCTTTGCATGTTTTGAGTGGCTTATATGGTTGTATAGTTAACTGTGCCATCCGAAACACTCAGCAATAACTTTCCCATTTAGAGGAAGATGGAGAGCAAAAGGAGGAAGAAACATAATGGAAATAGAGCTGAATCAAATAGGACCTGTTCCAGTATTTTTCAATACAAAATAATGCAAACCTCTTAGCCATTAAATTGCAGCTTAAGACAAAGTGCTTGAAATTACCTGTCATCACAGATATTTACTGGTCGAAATAAAGTATTTTCATCTAACCTTAATGCCACCTAGTGGCCACTGAGGAAATTTAGTCTCAGAAAATTGGCAGCAACTTTAGAATTTAAGAAATCATTAATATTCTCTGTGCCTTTTACAACATGCATCTCCATTCAACTTATTCTCCCATCCCTTCATGTACACCCTCTACCTTTGCAACTTTTGCATGATGTGAAAGACACAAAAATTAAATAAAAGGGGGAAGGGGACCACACAGGAGGGTGGTGGCACACAACTTTAATTCCAGAACTCAGAGACAGAGGCAGGTGGATCTTTATGAGTTCCAGAACAGCCTGGTCTACAAAACAAGTTCCAGGACAGCCAAGCTTTTACACAAAGAAATCACACCTTGAAAACCAAAAAACAAACAAACAAACAAAAAATATTCTTTTCATGGATGCTGGTGAGATGAGTCAGTGGTTAAGAGCACTGACTGCTCTTCAAAAGGACCAAAGTTCAATTCCCAGTACTCAAGTGGCAACTCACAACTAACTGCCTGTAACTCCAGCTCCAGGGGCTTCAACATGCTCATGCAAACATATATGCAGGCACAACACCAATGCACATAAAATAAAAATACATATTTTTTAAAAAGAAGCTATTAATAATGACAACTGTTCAGACTTATTGTCTTCATTGTCCCTTGACACTGTGCTCAAGACTGTGTGTATTATCTAATTTCTTCTACTCTCTCTTTTTTAATCTCCATATTTTTGTTTTGTTTTTTTAATGTAATTATTTATTGATTCTTTGGGAATTTCACATCATGTAATCAAGCCCACTCACCTCCCAGTCTCAACACATCTTTCCTGCACCCCTACAGCATTCTCCCCCCAAAAAAATTCCAGAAAATTAATTAAACACCAAACAAAACAACCGAAAAAATGACCTCAATCTTCTGTCTTTCCAATACCTCTTCACTCATCTTAGTGGCATTGGGAGATTTGGTGTTTGTTATACAGTATACAAACAGCCCCACATGGAAAATGTTATTGCAACGAGTCATTGGTCTGGTTCAAGTCCTCTGGCACACCATCATCACTGGACCCTCACCAAAACACCTCTCAGATATATTGCTGTTGCCTCAAGTCATGGGGATCCTGCAGCTATTGCTCTATAGAACCAGTACCTTCACAGACTCAAGCAGGTCATAGATGTTGTAGATGTTAGGGACGTCCAACCCAAGGCCCAGGAAGTAGGTCTGTGTGGTAGCTGCTCTAGTCAGTCCAGGGCACTGGGACAAGCCCTCTCAGGGGAGGGGCAGATCTGGCTCTCCTAAATCCATGGGATTATATTGGGCTCCTTCTCTCACTCCCATGGTAAGAAATGCAGTGCAGGGGAGAGCAGCTCTGTGGGAGACAGGACCAGCTCTCCTGCTGCAGTGACCAGCGAGGTGCAAGGTTAGCTATCCCAGGCCCAGTAAAAGTCTCAAAGACAGCTAGCTGATCATGGCCCTCGGATTTCAACATGCATGGTTCTCATAACGCCCTGTGGTAACAAGGGCCATGGACATCGTCACAGACTCCAGCTGCAACAGACATGGTGCTCAGATGGACCGAATATCACTACAGCCTTGCTGGCAATAGAGACCACCCAGTTAAATATGGCCCTGTCTAAGACAAGGCAAGCTTAGACACCAACATAGTCTCAGGACAATTCCCAGGTGCAACCGAGCCACAGACATCAACCCAGACTCTGGCTGCTGTTGGAACATAGACCCACACATGACCCAAGGCAGCAGCCTGGACCCAAGGAACACCATGGTCCCAAGTGACAGTGCAGGCCAGCCAGATTAGCAAGGCCCAGTGGTGATATGACCTTCAGACATCAATATAGCCACAGGTTCAGGGCCCAGACATCTGTTTGGCTTTTGGTAGCAACTTTGGCCATGGACTTCAACACAAACCCTAGCTGTGGTAGAACTATGAGCCCAGACATGGTTCCCAGCAACAGCCTGGGGTTCAATGAAAGACCCTGTCACAAAAACTAAGTAGGAATAGATAGATAGATGGCTGAGGGGGGTCTCTTGCAGAGGACTGGATTTAAATTCTAAGCACCCTCATAGTGCAACTAAAGACAACTAAAAACTCCAGCAGGATTCCAGGTCTCTGGCCTCCACAGCACCTGCACTCAGACAGACAGACAGATAGACAGACAGACACACACACACATACACACACACAAGAGGGGGACAAGCACACACACATAAAATTAAAAATAAAAGTAAATGTTCTTAAAAAGTAAGAGGGCAAGTATTCATGGAAGACACCTAATATCAACCTTGTCTTATCCAAAGACATACACAAGGAAGTGCACCTCTGTGCACCAACACACACATACACACACACACACACACACACACACACACACACACATACTGCTGAATTCTAGTGATATGCTCTGTGCTAGATTCTGGGAATGCAGTAGATAACTAAACAGACACAGGGTCCTTTGCTGTATGGAACTTAACTAAGAACAGGAAGGCTCACACACCAAAGTTAAATTCTGTAGATTATGATAAATCACACTATGTAAAGAACTAGGAAGAGAAACATGGTGTTTTCCAACAAGGAAGAGAGAGCAGCATTCATTCTTGGGACCTGCATGTGGACCAAGGAGTTTAGGGGACTTTCCTAAGCAGGCAGGCACCCTTAGGAAGGACTGTGCTGAGAGGGTCCAGGAAACTGAGCGCAGTCAGCCACAGAGAACCTGAACATCAAGGGAAAGGGCAGGATGCTCTGTTCCCAGACTCTCTTCTGTGCTATCAAAGGAATTTAGTTTAAAGGCCACATTCAACCTTTTTAAAAAATACTTTGAACAAATCACTTTTACCTAAAATACTAAAACTACATGATATTTGAATTGTTTTTGAAGAACCAGGACTAATAATGACTGCTAATTGAAGTTTTTATTGCTACTTATGAATAATTCAAATGTGCCTTAAATAGTCTTTTTAGTACATGTTAGAATATAAAAAAATAATATTATGGCAAATAAAATAAAAAAGGAACATAAAACCAGAAATGCTTCCTTCTCATCTGTCCGCTGTGATCAATCCCTATCGCCCCCTCCTTGGTGTTGCTTCTACCTCCATACCATATATACATAAGAGATTTTGTGTATTTATATTGAAAATGGAAACCATAAATGACATATTTCTCCTTCTAAAACAGCTTAACTCAATTTAATATAATACTTTCCAGTTACATTCATTTTCCTAAAAACATTCTTTTTGTGTTAGAAAACAAGCATTGTCACTATGTATATGCAGCACATTTTTATTTCTCCTATGTTGGACACTAAAACTACTTCTATAACTTAACTAAATTGTGAATGGAGCTCCTGTTAACAAATCCCATGATATGTTGACTTGGAGTCCTTGGGTAAATACCCAAGGAAGCCTAGCTGATTCACAGACTGACTCTGTTTTAGTTTTTTGTTGTTGTTTTGTAAACTTTATTTATTTATTTTATCTGCCTTGGTGTTTGCCTGGAACTGGGAACTGGAACTACAGACAGTTGTGAGCTGCCATGTGGGTGCTGGGAATTGAAACTCTGTCCTCTGGAAGGGCAGTCAGTGCTTTAAACCGATGAGCCATCTCTCCAGCCCCCCTGTTTTAGTTTTTTGAGGAAACACCATCTTGGCTTCCATAGAGACAGTACTAGTTTACATTCCCACCAACCATGATGAAGAGTGTCTTCAAGAGTGACTTCTTCATAGCACTTGCTGTTCCTTTTCTTGAGATAAAATCCCAATGGACTTCAACTTGCACTGTCTCTGATGACTACTGATGTTGAACATATTTTATCTCTACTTCTCATTTGCACTTCCTAAGAACTGTCTACATATTTCATCCGCCCATTTATTGATTAGGCTTGATTTTTTTACTGCTTCATTCTGTGAGTTCTTTGTATATTGTGAATATTACTTCTCTGTCAGATATATAGCTAGTAAAGATTTCCTCTTATTTTGTAGGCTGTCACCTTACTTAACAGTTTACTGTGGAAAGGCTTTTAAATTTCATGAAGTCCTATTTATCAATTGTTGCCATCGTTCACCAAACAATTACCATCCTTTTCAGAAAGCCTT
This sequence comes from Sigmodon hispidus, assembly GCA_004025045.1. NCBI lineage: Eukaryota > Metazoa > Chordata > Mammalia > Rodentia > Cricetidae > Sigmodon > Sigmodon hispidus. The sequence goes on along the minus strand of PVIH01002752.1, from coordinate 90,003 downwards.
TACATATGCCAATGTCTATATTTTGAAGTCCTTGCCCTCAAATTTCTAGAGGAAGTTTATATTTAAGCCTAAGTTTCTAGTCTTAAATCAAGAGATTTGATCTAGTTGAAACTTTTATGTGGTAAAAGATATGGATAAAGTTTTTGTTAGTTTTGTCCTGTTTTAACATATGACTGTCTAATTTTCCAAATTTAATTTGAAAAGCTTTTTATCTTGTGAATGATTTTGGCATCTTTATCATACATCAAGGTCAATATAGCTTTATGGGGTTGGATAAGACCCTCCATTCTGTTCCATTGATCTGTTCTGTTTGCTCTTATGCCAGTACAATACTCTTCTTTCTTTGTTGTGTGGCTCATCCTGTGAGCTGAGATCACTGGGGTTGTCTCAAGCATTATTCCCTTAGCTCAGGATCACTGAATCTTTCCAGAGTCTTTTCTACTTTTATGTGAATTTCAAGGGTTTAAAAAAAAACTCTTTCTGTGAAAAGTAGCATTGGAATTTTGATGGAGATTGCATTGACTCTGTAGACTGGTCATTCTAACACTATTCATCCCTCCAGTCAGTGAAGAGATCTTCCCATCTCCCAGTCTCTTTCAATTTCTTTCTTCATTGTCTTAAGTTTTTCATTTCAGAAGTCTTTCACTTCCATGGTTAATTTTTTTCTAAGATTATTCTCAGGAAAGTGAAAGTGGGATTTCCCTGATTTATTTTAGAATATGTTTATCTTCAGTATATAGAAAGGCTCCTTGTTTTGTGTGGTTTATTTTGTATCTTGCCACTCGGCTGAATCACTTCTTAGAGGTTTCTCATGGAGTTTTATGTTTTTGCTTGTGAACGTAGCCTTTAATGGCTGGGCCATCTCTCTCTAGTCTATCTGGTGGAGTCTTTCAGGTCTCTTGCGTGTAGCCATGTCATATATACAAGGATATTTTGATTTCTTCCTTTCTTATTTGTATCTCCTGTTTTCTTCTTTTGTCTTATTTCTCTAGTTAACACTTCAAGTACTAAACTGAATAAGAGTGGGAAAGTGTACAGTCTTACCTTGTTCCTGATTGTAATGGAAGTGTTTTGAATATTCCCCTATTTAGTATGATGTTGGCTATAGGTTGGTTGTATACTGCCTTTAGTATGATGGTATATGTATTTTCTATTCCTAGACATTTGAGGTGTTTATCACACAAAGATGTTGTATTTTATTAAAAACAACAACAAAACCTTTCCGCACCTATTGAGATGATTATGTTACTTCTGACCCTGAGCCCATTTATTTGAAATTAGTGATTTAAAATGTTGAACAATCACCGAATTTCTAGAGCAAAGTCAGTTTGATGATGGTGAATAATACTTTTGGTATGATTCTGAATTAGATTTGCAAGTATTTTACTGAGAGATTTTACATCTATGCTCATCAGGGATATTGACCTATAAACTTTTATTGTTGTTGTATCTTTCTCTGATTTTGGTAGCAGGGTAATACTGGCTTCTTAGAAAGAGTTTTGCTAACATCTCTTTCTTTTTATATTTATGTGATAGTTTGTGAAGCTTTGGTGTTAATATTTCTTTAATTATTATTATAATAATAATTATATTATTATTATTCTATCAGATCTTATTTTAATAATATAATTATTATATTATATAATATAATAATAAATATATTATTAATTATAATAAGATCTGATAGAAGCTGAAATTTCTGTTTTTATGGCTGCCTCAATTTTGTTACTTTTAATCACTGTTTACGACATTCATTTTATCAAGATGTAATTTTGGTAGGTCAGATGCATCTAGAAATTCCTACATTTCTTCTAAATTTTTTCAGTTTTTGGTAGAATAATAGGCTTTAATGTGGGTCCTACTGATTTCTTGAATTTTATTTGTATCTGTGGTGATGTCTCTCTTTTCATCACTAATTTGTGTTTGTATCTGATCTTCTCTTTCTTCCTTTTCCTTAATTTGGCTAAGGGTTTACCAATCTTAGTTATCTATTCAAAAAGCAGAATCTTGACTTCATAGAGAGAAAAATAATTTTAAAAACTAACACTTATACCCACATCTCATGAGTCAGAAGTAAATAACATGAATAATTTGAAAAACTTTTCTCTAATCATTTTTCAAAGCATATTTTAAAAATATAACATATAAAGAATTTCATAACTTATTTATTAAATACAATAATTATCTTCTTTATTATAAATTATCTGTTTGCAATGTTTTAATTGCAAATAACATATAATTCCTATTGACTTACATCATCTCTCAATCGTTGAGCATTTGAATTGTTTCCAATTGTTAAATACATAACAAACAATATATGAATATTAAATGGTACATCACAATAATATATAAAAATATTTCACTAAATTAAGCTTATTTTCGAGACAAGGTGGAAACATCCTTGGCTGACCTTGAATACACTTTGTAACCAAGGATGGCCACCACACTAGTATACATGGCCCTGGAGAGCAAACCAGGGCTTTATGAAAGCACCATATTAACTAAGCAACATCCCAAGCCCATAACACTTAAAGCACAGTTTATCCATCAGAATAACACTGGGATTCACTGTCATGTGACTCAGTAACTAAGACAGGTTATTTGTGTGTCTGAAGAGCATTTAGGAATATAACAGGACAAATTAGAAAAGTAAAATCTCTGTTCATTAACACTGACTTCTGCACCCCTCTTGCTCTTTCTGAAACTATTACCTGAATTTTGCCACAACCTCAAAAAGAAGCTGCAGTAGAGGCGGCTGGAGAGATGGCTCAGCGGTTAAGAGCACCCTCTGCTCTTCCAGAGGACCCGGGTTCGATTCCCAGCACCCACATGGCAGCTAACAACTGTCTGTAGTTCCAGTTTCAGGCAAATAAATAAATAAATAAATAAACTAAAAAAAAGAAGCTGCAGTAGAAAGTTAATGTGTATTTTTGTCATATTGGAGAATCTCAGCAAGGCATCTTCAAATCCCATTTGTGAAATGATGTGTCACATTAACACATTTTATTAGCTTAATCTTGTGCTGCCTAATTGAATAATTTAATATTTGTGAAAGCAGCTTAAATTGATTCACACACACCCAAGCACACATGCATGAATACATATACACATTCACATGGAGAAGCTGAAAGCTTTTATATTTCTGCTCTTTTTTTATTTTGAGCACACCTTGGAGCTTCTCAGCTGATGTTTAGTGCCATGGCATTCATAAGTATCTTCCATCTTTTTGACACAGGATGTTTACTTGATGTAAATAGGGTCTGCAGTTTTGTCCTAGTTAAGGTAGCCTTTGGTGACTATATACCCAGTCCAGATGCTGGCACTCTTAAATTTCCATTGGCATTGACAAGGGACAGAAGTTGTATCCATTGTGTGACAGGTGATGTCCTAAGGACATATGCTAGACTTTTCAAGACTTTACACATGTTTTGCTGTTCAGCTAGCATTGTGAAATGTGATTATGTAGACTGGCCTACAGTGACCAGGCCAATGTGTTACATTTACACCAACTCTGATAGAAACCTGGAATGGGCTCAAGATGGTCCTTTCAAAGTCAAATTTACTAGGTTTGAATCTTGATTTATTCACACTCTATAAGCACCTGAGGAAAAAGTAACTTATGTTTCCTTTCTATAGTCAGTTTGTGTTTGTTCTTAAAGGAGGGACAGTAGTAATGTAAGTAATATTAAAGAGCATAATGACAAAGGAGGTTTAAATAGGGGTAGGGATGAGAAAATAGGACAGAGAAAGAGGTTAGAGAAGAGATATCTAACTTTAAGAATATTTGAAATAGCCATAAAGAAGCATATCATTACATAAGAAATAGAGATATAGTGATACAGAGATATAGAGATATAGGTATGTGAATTTAATTGAAGTTAAACTACACTGAGGATAACCATAGATTTCCAAATAAAAAAGCTCTTCTCAAGCTGTTGGTCAGAGAAGACCCACTCCATTCAACTTGACATTAGTATACAGACCATCAGAAGCAAGAGATTCAGATTGCCAAAGGAGAATTGAACAGTTCTAGGTTTGAAGAGGAATGGAATGAACATCAGAATTACATTCACTAAAGGAAACATTTCCTGTTGTTCAGCTCCTCAAACTTCTGTGAACACTGAGGTCCCTGTCTGCTCTGCTGAAGAGCAACAAGTAAAATGCAAATAGACAACAGAACTGTGTATAGAATTGATTATGTAAATAAATGATCCTAAAACTATGGTGATACATTGTGTATTCTTTAAGAAATAAAGCTGGCCTTAAAGATCAGAGAACAAAGCCAGCCACACAGTTAGCCACAGAAGTCAGGCAATGGTGGCACACACCTTTAATATCAGCACTAGAAAGGTTGAAACCGGAAGTGATATGGCTGGACAAAGGAAGGAATATAAGGTGGGAGGAGTCAGGAGTTCAACCCTTCACTTCCTTTTCCTTTTGGCTGAGGATTCAGAGGCATTCAGTCTGAGGATTTATGGAGAAAATAGCTACCTGAGGATTCAGTGTTGAGAAGTCTTTTTAGTGGCTGGTTCCTGTGTCTCTCTGATCTTTCAGCTTTGCCCCAATATCTGACTTCTAGTTTTTATTACAAGATCAATTTGAATTCATGCAACATCAAACAACTCCTCAGTTCTTCTGATTATAATCTTCACCTCAATTCAAATAAATATACTTCTTCCTTTTTAGTGCAAATCACCAGGGTGAACCATTTGTAAGCCTCTCCTTTTCTTCACATGCATAACGACCATTGGCAAACCATCTAGGCCCTCACAGAAAGGTAACCACAGAGAAACAATAGTACAAAGTCTGTAACATTTTTGACTCTTCAAAATAAGTATTACTCAGCAACTTTGGAAGTTGCTAACTTAATAAGCCTATCTCATTGCATGGAGTTTGAAGTTGAAATGCCATTAACTCTGCTCTTTTCTATTCCACATGAGACATTTGTTTGTGGGTGGATATGAAATGCCCAGATTTTAGTTGTATTCATCAAGCAATTACAAGATGAATTTCCAGCATTTTACTTCTGGCCAGATCCAAGCTATATCACTACCTACTTCCCGTTTTCTAGCCAAAAAAAAATTCTCCTTTGCTCTTACAAATTCTTCATTCTTGTTTTATGGATTTTTTTCTTTGCTGAACATTAAGTCAGAGCCATTTAAAACAACATATATTGGATAAGCTTGTATATTATCCTCCTTCAGGAAGACTAAAATTGATCCTCGTTATTATATTAAAAAGCGAGTGTGCCTCTGTGTGTGTGCATGTTGAACATAAGTGTTAACATTTATTTATGTGGGTGTACCCATAAGTGCAGATTCATGTGGAGACCAGAAGATGAGATCAAATGACTTCTTCAGTTGCTTATCCACTCATTTTATTGAGATAGAGTCTCTCACTGAATCTCTCACAGATTAGAATTCACCAATAGCCTCTGTTCTCCAGTCCTTGTGGCACAGGTACCCAGTGTGGTCCCCAGGTTTTCTATGGCCTCTAGAGATCTAAACATGTGTCCTTACGCAATGTGTACTTTACTCACGAGCCATCTCTCCAGCTCATGCTCTTAGTACTTGTTTCCATTTTTTTTTTTAAAAAAAAAAATTGTAATGAAGGGTAATCAATAGCAATTAGACACCTGCAAATAAACTTGGATAGGATTGGTTGACTTTCACTTTGCTTCCCATCATGCATCATATTTTCAATTAGTAACTGAATCTGATATTCACTTGCAGCAAATATAACTATTTGAACCTGTGGCTAAATCTGAATGATAACCAGTTATGACCCTCTCTTTTCCTAATCCTTTTCTAACCCCTTTAAGGACAATATCCAGCATGGGAAAATGCAGTGTGTTTAGTTATACAAGTCTTGGAAGTTGCCATGCATTCTAAAGGCCATGTACTTAATCCTGAAGCTTCTGGAAAATTGCAAGTATTGAAAGCCAATCCTGTGGACAGAAAGATATTTAAAGTTATCACTGTAAAAAAAATAATAAATCAATTTAATCCAAGGGTCAAGTAGTGCAGAAGATTTAATTTTTAAATTCTACACACTAATTGCTCTTTGAAATATATTGAATTAGGAAAAGACATTTTGATAGAGCCCTGAGGATGGAAGAGAGAATGGCTCATATGCCAAGCACAGCTAATTAAATAACAGTGGATTTCTCAAAAGTAACATAATTCTGAGCAGAAAAAAAGGTAAAAATGTAAACTCAGTACTATCATTTGAGTGTGTATCTCAAAAGTCTATGTACTAGAAGCTTGATCTCAAGGTGGTAATTCTGATGATGTAGAGCCTTTAAGAGCTGAACTGACTACAAAACTATCAGAAGTATTGTCTTCAAAAGAGAACCACATTTATCTTATGGAGTGTGTTTCTTGGAATAAGTGCTATTAATTGGGATTTTGTAATGTGAGACCAGTTTGTGCATGGAGACAGTTTTCTTTCAATTTCTTTGCCATGAGAACCTGCCTTAGAGTCCATGGGACCAAACAATCTTGGAGCTAAACAAACTTCCATTATAGCAACAGAATATGCACAGATACACTGGGGAAGGCTGCCAGGTACAAGTATAATGATGCCATTTGAAGTCAAATGAGCCCTTAGGAAATGCTCCTTCTAGTCTCTTCCTCAGGAGGTGGTGCCTCATCAATAATGTGTAAAATCAAGAAGCTCAAAATAAATAGAAGGATACACAAAATGTTTAGAGATGTGGAGTTAAAACCTGAAGACATTACTAAAGGAGGTGGAAGTGATTGTGTTTGGTTGCATAACTGGATGTGAAGTAAAAAGGAAGCAAACAACTGCTCTTGTTTATTATTAACTTAAATTCTATGTATGATTTTAACTGAAAACTTAGTATCTTTCCAATATCTCCTCCCTGGTTTCAATTTCTGAAGGAAAAATGAATCTTTTTCAGGTTTGTGAGAGGATCATTAGGAATCAAAGAGGAAGAAACTTTGAGTATCTCTGAGGATAGTGGTAGAAAATAAAAGATAACATACTCTCTGGTTAGCTTGGAGCCAACCCTGAGGAGAACAGTGCCAGAGAGCCCCTGCTCAGAATGGGGCTTAACACAATCATCAATCAAGTCCCTCATAATGACAGCTAAGACATGAGCTACAATCTGTCATCAGAGCACTCCCTGCAAGGATCTGGAAGAGTGAACAAATACCTTGGAAGGCATTGGCAGTAGACATTTGTTGTAACTTTGGATGTCAGTTAGATTAGGTACTTTCAGTTTTGTGATGCTACATTCTTGTTCTCTAACTTTTTTCTCTCTACATCTAGGAAATGGGAGTATTAATAGTTAGATAAAGGATTAATAAATGTGGGGTGCATGTATGCTTGAATCTCTAGGAAGGAAGGCATCCCCATTGAGTTATTAGCTGTGATGTATGCATTCTAATTTTCTGATGACTCTTCATGGGTGTTTAACTGTAGGTAGTGGGGGAAAGGCTCCAAGATGCAGGAACCCATGTGGATACTTTGTACTTTCATGTCTAGGAGATTCTGTGCCACTTAACTAAAAAAAAAAAAAAAAAAAAATAAGACCGCTAGCTGGAGACTGAAGGACTGAAAAATATCAAAAGAATCTGACTCATTGAAGACTCACTACCTGATAATACAGACATTCATGGAAGCAGCTCTACCCACTGAAGAACCTTACAAACTAAAGAAGTACAGAAAAAGATCTAAGGAAAGACGTGCTGGCCCGAAGCTTTGGTGGAATTTAGGCTGGACTCTGAAGAATGACTACATTTTCTCACTAGAGGTAGGCAGTAAGTACAAAAGCTAAGTAGCAAAAATGATGTCTGACACAGAACAGAAGAATCCAGTGTTTACAAAATGAGATTTGGAAGGCTCTTTGTTAGACCATAATATAGCAGGAGAGCAAGGTATACACTAAAGACACCAAGAAACTGAAAGCAGAAACCTCTTTGGAGGAGGGATAATGACTTCAGTTTCTCATGTATTAAATTTGTGCACATGTTGAAGTCATGTTGCCTGGGAGAGTGGAATCAGATCCCAGATAGAAATGAGATGAGTCCAGAGAAGAAGCATTCTGGAATTTGATTTTAACTATGTCAGTTGTGAGAGCATGGTGCCAAGGCCTCCTGTAAGTGATTGTAAATGTGATAGAGATGGGCAAGGGAAGGGAAGATGCAATTTGTTTGGGGCTTATGTAGTCAGTGCTGCAGAAACACTGTGAAGATGAATGAGCTCCCATGAGGAATCTATACAGAGGGTAGAAGGCCAAAGAAAGATTCTGTTAGTAGACACATAAAAATAAATAAAGGCAGAAAAGAGATAAAGATCCAAAGGGTAGCCATGCTTCAAAGGGAATAAAAGTGTCAGAGGAACCCATAATGGGCAGGGCTCAAACAAGTGGGTTGTCAACTGTGGCAAACTTTAAGACACAACTTGCTAAAGACTAGAAAAGGCTGTTTGATTTGGCAATGAAAAGGTCACTAGTAAATTTTAAAAGTTAATGTGAGTAGGAGCAAGAGGAGGCAATAAAGACAGGATAGGAAGGTGGGGAGAGAACAGTATGAGTCTCTTGTTTAAGACATGGTAGAGTTGACAAAAAGTAGACAATAATTATCCCCTCAGTGACTGGGGTAATTTCAGAAAGTCTAGAGTTTAACAGCTGTGAATAAACAAGTCTTTCCTGCAGTGACAGATATACACTTCTGTTTGGAGTAATTTCTTCTTCCTTCAGTGCATTCTCCTTGATTTTCCTTGACATTGCCAATTTCTTTAGAAAGAGATTACATACTTTCAAGGGCCCATGCCTTTTATATATCACCACAACTTAGAAATTTCATTTGCTTTAAACCAACTTAATTAAGTGAAACATGAAATTTTCTTACTACCACTAATTAGTGGTGGAGTAGTTCATAGTCAGAACCTTGAAGAGTTGAGCTATGCCTGCCTCTGTGATCTAACCACATCATTAACCAGCCTGTTGATTGCAAATGGCAGCTAGAATGCCAAGGGGAATTGTCTTGAGTACAGTCAACACAGTGAGCACGGAGAGAGGTCAAAAGAGGAGGGGATGATGGCTAACGCTGATTATCAACTTGACTAGAATGGGAAACATTTAGGCCATTTGTAAACTTTACATTTTGGTATTTCCGGGAGATATTAACCGTGTTCAGGGATGACTAGTGCATGAAGGTTCTGACTTAATGGTTTAATCCATTGTTAGAGCCAGCATTTGAATAGACTGCTCAGACCTGGTGTGACTAAGAAAGGTAGGTCTTAGTTAGAAGACAGAAGTCCCCAGAGACAGGTCCTTAGTAGCCTATGTCTTGTCACAGACACCTTCCTAATGTCCCTTTATCTGCCATGAGGAGCTCATCTCTGATCACAAGGCTCCTTTGCCATGAAAGGCCCAGAAACAACTACCATAGATTATAACATCTGAGACCAGGAGCTAAAGGAAATCTTTTCCCTTCTTTAAAGAGTTCTGTCAGAGACAAAACATATGAGCAGCATGAGAGCATAGAAGAAGAGGTAAATTTTTTTAGGAGAATCTTACAAGGCATCTGAAGGACGTTGCCTTTATTCTGAGTGAAATAATGCACAACTATACAAAACCGCTTTCATAACATCATCTGCCCTCCCTATAACATCTCTATAAGTTTTGTGAAGATCTTTTTCTTCAATATAGTTTAATTATTCTTAAGTTATTTATAAATTATCTACATTATTTACAATCTTCTTTAAACTAGCATTTTATAATTAAAAATTTGAAGTTGACACCTACAAATGATACTTTGTGTAGTAAAAACAATAGTTTAAGTAAAAACCTACTCAATTTCCTGCTGCTGCTGGAATATGTAGTAAAAGTAAATTTTTGAAGGTGTTAATGTTCTCCATTCTTATTTTCTTCATGGTGAAATTTGAAATAGTTGGCATAGTTTATAAATGTATCTTCACAGCTTAGTTTATAGTATCTACTCTATAACAAATAGTTCCGAAAAACAAAACTTTTAAATACAGTATCTGATTTGTTCATTTGTTCTCTCTCTCTCTCTCTCTCTCTCTCTCTCTCTCTGTGTGTGTGTGTGTGTGTGTGTGTGTGTGTGTGTGTGTGTAATGCATGTGGGCACATGCTTTTATGTATGTGTTAAGAACTGGAAGTCAGGGTCTCATACTTGTACAGCAAGAATTTTTAAACACTAAATCATTTCTCCAAACGCAAAACACTTTGAAAAGTTATCTCAGACAGCCTCATTTGAAATCTCAGATACTCAGGAGGCTGAAGCAAGAGGACTACAAGTTTAAGGGTAGCCCAGGTTACAGAGTAAGTGCAAGGACAGCCTGGGAAATTTAATAGAACCCTATCTCAAGAATAAAAGGTAAAAAAATAATAATGGGTACATAGCACAAAGGTACAGTACTTGCCCAACATTTGGGAATCTCAATGTTTAATTCACAATACAAACAAATACATGTTATTTTTGTTTATGTTTCTTTTGAATGTGTTGATAAATATTTTGGATGACCTTTAGATGTGGAGATACAATGTCCTCTCCTTGGCAAGTCTATCACTAAACAGGACATTCACCAAGCTCCAACTACCTAAAATTGTATTGTTATTTCTTTATGGAGTTGTGATCACTTGAATTATTTAATACTAAATTCATTGCCTAGCCTCTTAGAAACCATGAGTTCAGGTTGGATATCATGTGGCTGTAATCCCAAGCTTCAGTCACATGGTTGGTCTTCCTGACATGGTAGGCTTTCATCCTGAAACTTTCTTGTGACTCATCATTAGTCACCTCACTAGCATGAACTTATGTGAGTTTGAAGGGCCATTATATCCCTTGGTATTCATATTTTTTGTTCAAGTCTAGGGTTTAGATTCTCTCTCCCAGGAACTGGGGTCAAAGACCAATCAGTTTCTTTATACAACAAATATAAACCTTTATGAAATGAAATTCAAAGGGTATCCCCTTTAATTAAGAAATCTATATAAAATCAGATCCCTTGTGATTAAAGCCTGTGGCTATAATGTCATCAAATCAGTAAATGAGTTTTAAAAGTAGGGCTGCCCATAATCCTAAATATAAGCAACAAAATTTTCACAGAAAATTTACTGTGCAAGCAAATAAAAATAACTGCACATTATACAGATAGTGCATTCCACTCTCTTAAAAGGACAGGGGTTCACTAAGGAATTAGAACAGCTAAGAGAACAAAAGGACATAAATAAAAATGAAATATTTCTTTGACTTTGGATCTACAAATAGTTTATGATCTAAAAGGTGTCCCCTTTCCATGCAAGTATATTTCAGATCAGAGGAGCCCATAATCTGAAACTATTATACACCAATGTATAATAGTAGTATATAATAGTATAATAGTGACCAATGTAGTCACATCAACATTTATTTTTACACTCACAAGATGATGGGTTGAAAGAAATTAAATTATAAAGGAAGCATGCAAGAGCCCTCTCTGCCAAATGTGTGTGCATCTCACAACATTGTAAACATGCTTTTAACACTGAATCCTGTCATTAGGCAGAATCCAACCAGGGCAAAGGCAGGAGCATTGTGAAGATTAAAAACACAAATTACTGTGTTCCAAATACATCAAGAATACTGCAGAGAAGCTGAGTAATGCTCTACAAGTATGGATAGCCCAGAATATGAAGAAAGAAAAGTGTCTGAATGGGCCAACATGAAGCCCAGAATGACCAAATTCTTAACCAATACACAGAACACTGACAACGACACAGAAAAGACAGCAATTATATTATGTGAAGAGGTTAGAAATAGTTTGTGTCAGCACTAACTATTGGTCACCAAGATTTCTCTTAACAATGCATACCTTTGTGACTTCTTAGAAGGAAATGGGTGCCTTTCATTTATAAGCTGTATGAATTTTATGTTTGATTTATATAGCTTGAAAAGATGTTCTCCTCACATAGACAATATTGTCATCACCCCACCCACCAAGATCCATATAGTATATTCCCTTGCATATCATCTGCTTGAAGGATGAAGAAAGTATTACTCAGACATTAAACAACTAGATTTTATAAATCTCAAACCTCACCTCTTATTCCATAAAAAGTCAACTTGCAACTTGCCAGCTCCTGGAACCTTGAACATCTATACAACCATTTTTATTAATATGGTACAGCTCCATACTTAGTATTCTTGGAGTGGAAGAAAAATAGCAAAATTCATGGATTCTAGAGATAAGAAAGTTTCAACAGAAGCAACAGACAAATGCAAGCTGGTGGTGTGGTTGTCTACAGCAGAACATTTACATGATGCTAGAGTAAAAACATCTCCAAATCCAGGGAGCATAGCTGAGAACTCAAATTGCTCTCCTGTCTTTCACTTACATGAGCTCATCACCAGCAAGTAGGCAATCTGTCATCAAGAAAATGATCGTCAATGAAGGCCTGGGATACAAATACTACAAGAAAGTCTGTGTTACTGACTGAAGAACTTGGTGCTGAAGAGGAAAAGATTGATTCATGTCTCATATTTCACCTCCTGCACATTAATGATTTAGAATTTCAGAATTCTGATTGTGGGAAGCCCCACTCCATTGACAAAGTGTCTACTCCTGCTCTCCACTCCATATCACCTTTTCCATACTAAAATGCTTAAGGTAAAGAGATCATTGTGAAAGATTGTTGAGGTAAGCATAGATGTACAATTCTATAACAAATATATTTTTATACTTTTTGTTTTTGTGTATGTGTATATATGTACATGTGCCAGGGCTAGGCTCATGCTTGATCAGAAGACAATTTGTGAGCGTTGGTTTGCCCTGAATACAAAGAGAAAACCAGGGATCAAATTTAACTCTTTGGTCTTGACACTAATAAGCTTTACCAGCTAAACCATCTCACTGATCCCTAAATGTATATTATTTAGGTTATGGCAGAGGATCACAAGTTCAAGCCTAGCCATGGTCACACAAAGAAATCTTGCCTCAAAAAGTAATCATGTTGATATAATGGAAGAAAACTAAAACAAAGCATAAGAGTTTAAAGGACAGTAATCAAAAAATATCTAAAGAATGTTAACTTTTACTTTGATAATATCTTTGAAGTTCAGGAAATGTGTGATCTTTTTAATAATGTGATTTCTGAGCATCATTTGGCAAATTCTTGTTAAAGGGTCAGTTCTCGGGAGCCCATCAAAATTCTGAGTCACACTGTTGCTTCTCACTAGACATCAATAACAAAGGACTCTGACACAACCTTTACTTTTAATTGGTATAGAAAATTAGTGGACATTGGAGCTCAGAATATGGCCATATTCTGACCACATTAACCTAATAATTTAGAGTGAATTGAGTAACAAACTATTTAAGTTAGAAATATGTTTAATATATTCTTTATAATGTCTCCATCATGAAACTAAAGAGATGGTTCAGCAGTTAAGAGTACTTTCTTATCTTGCAGAGAACCAAGGTTCAGTCCCTCCATAGTGACTTACAGCCATTTATAATTCCATATTCATGAAATTTATTGTCTCTTCTGCCCTCTGAGGACTCTTAAATACATGTGACATAGACAGATAGATAGGTACATAGATACCATCAAGCAAACACACGTATACATAAAATTAAATAAGCAAAATTTTAAACAATGTTTCACTTTTTAGAATAATTCCATATTAGGCACATAAGCTATACAAAGGACATGGTACCTCTTTTCAACCTAACAATCCAACAATGAAATAGATAAAAAAAAAATAGATGTAAACTACTAAAGATACTTTGGAAAACATCAAATTTTCTATAAAGAATTATTTAGATTATATACCAATTCATCCAACCGAAGTGACTACATTGCCAAGTGATTACAATCCCTTTTAGTGCATTCTTTGCATTTTAAAATTAACATTTTCTAACAAGAAACTAAAGTCTCTGGACTTATGTCAACAAAGCTGCCAGTCTAGAAACCATGAGGCTCAATGCCAAGCCCATCACATTATTCACAAATCTAAAAGTGAGTCAGATGTGATCACATAGTCACAATCTCAGTGTTTTCAAGGCTGAGGCAAGAGAATTCTAAATTGATATCCAGCCTGGACTGCATAGCAAGACCCTGTCTCAAATCCTTCTCCTCCTCTTTTTCTTTTCCTCTTTTCTTTCTCTTTTTCCTCCTTTACCTCCTCCTCATCCTACTTCTTCTGAAACCTATACTGTGTTTACTCTTCAAGGAAGCATACCTTCCTTGCAGCAAGAAAAGATGACATCTAGACGTACCATAACTTTCCTGGTTGTTGTCAGAGCAGAGGTCCCTGTCTTCCTGCTCTCCCTGCTACAAGCATCCAGCTTAGTTGGGTGTTGATTCAACCATTTGAAATTGATGTGAAAGCATCCTGTCTCTTTCATGTAGTGTCTTCTGCCTTCTTTTGCTAGTATATACTTTCAAATTTGTATTCAATCACTATGTTTTATATTAAAATGTAATACTTAAGCAATGCTACAAGTTTCAATTAAGAGAATAGTTTTCTCAGAGAAGTTGTAATCAACCACTTCTTTTTAGGAAAAAATAAATGTATTCTAATTAGGAAAAGTTTTTTGTGATTTTACACAAAAAAAACGTAAAATTTTGTAAACATTAGTGATGTATATAGCAAAAATTGGTGACCTATTTGTACATTGTTCAGACCTTGATTAAAATGTCTGCTCATTGATTTCTACAACCATTGTTCTAACAACAATTGAGAGAAGGTTGAAGGCAAGGTGGCAATGATTTTCAGCCTGGAAAATTTTGAGCTTGACTTTTTAATGACACCTAAAAGCAATTCAACTGCAGGCAGACTCCTGTTAACCAAAATTAAGCCAACATAGGCATAAGCACATAGGCATGTGCCCTTAAGACCTGAATTCGGTCCCCAAAATCTATCAAGGTAAAAAGAGAAAACAGACTCACTCCTGACACCCACATGTGCACACACATAAATAATTAAATAAGCAAATGTTTTATAAAAATTTAATATACTGAATCACTCACTGAAAGAGATGACAAGAGATATTTGACGAATTTGTAACAAGAAATTTGCCCAAGCAAAACAATGCAATCAATTAGAAGAGTACTTTGTGCTTCCCCCCTGACTCATAAGTGAAACAGCAAATGGCAGGGTCAGAAATGAGTGCTGAAGCAGATATGTTCACTGTGCAAGTAAATAACAGAGAATCCCCATGTTTCTGTCTACCTTGGATGGCCTTTGAGAATACCTGCTTTCTAAATTTCTTAAATGTTAAGAATGTTGAAATGTTTAACGGCATCTCTATTTCATTCCCAAACATATGCCCCAGTTTAATTGACAAATTATATGTCAGCCTAATTGGAAAAGACAGTAATCAGACTTAGGGAATAAGTTGTTAAGATGCCATGATTAATCCACTAAAGAGATGAGATTCCATAGTCAGGCCTGTGGCGTTAAGCCAAAGACATGAGCTTCTAGACCTATGCTACAGAAGTGAGATTAGAGAACAAAAGATAAATTGAGGCAAAGCAAATTCTAGGTGATCAAACTGAAAGACTCTGAGTTCTCGGGCTGGACCCAGGCATTCAGTTCAGGTATCCGGCCGAGTGCTAACCCCCCCTTTCTGCTTGTGGGAGCGAGTCTGGAAAACTTGCCTAAGACTTGTCCAGGCTTGCCCGGACATGTCCAAGACCCCCCCTGCCACCGCTTACAAGCACAAGCCTGGGAGCAGGCAGTTAGCGGAAGGGTTGCTAAGGAACCATCAGATAACCAGAAGCATGTGACCGGGACCGCATACCACAAGAAGCCTGTAATCAGGGCCAGATGTTCAGGAAGTCCCCCTCCCAGCAAGCAACAGTTTCTTCCCGCCATTTCTCCCCGCCACTAAGCCCTCATCCAATAAGTAAGAGTTGTTGTTTAAATGAGCAAATGATTTCTCTGTTTTCCCTATAACCACGCCTTTTACTTCTGTAAGCCTGCTTCCCGCTTCTCCCTACCCTATAAAAAGTCCCTGAACAAAGCCTCAGCGCACCAATCTGCTCTCCGAGTTACTGCCGCCCCAGGATATCTTCGCAACCTGAATAAAACCTCTTGCTGTTTGCATCTGAACTGCGGCTCGGCTCGGTTTTTGGGACTCGGGGTCTCCTTCTAAGGAAAGGTCCTCATTGAGGGTCTTTCAAAACCACTAAACTTTTCTACCAAACGGCTATCCTCTGACAAAGGTCAGAACCCTGTTTGTAAGATAAGCTCACTTACAATGTCTGATTGATGCAGGGATTTGGATGCCTGGAATTTTCTTTAGGATCAACTGTGGTATTTGATATGACTGTGTTACAATCTGTGTTGACTAGTTTAACATCAGCTTGACAGTAACTACAGCCATTTTAGAGGAAGGACTTCAGTTGGGAAAATAAGATCTGGCTACAAGTGGCAAGACTGCCTAGCAGTTTCTTAATTAGCCATTGAGCCTATTTCACTGTGTGTGGGAATACCCTTGGGCTGATGGTCCCAGGTTCTATAAGAAAGCAGGCTGAGCAAGCCATAGGAACCAGCCAGTATGAATCATTCCACTATGCCCTCTGCATCAGTGCCTCTCCTCAGGTTCCTCTTTGGTTGGAGTTCTTGCCTTGGCTTCCCCCTGTTGACTGATTCAGAATATGTGAACCAAATAAAACCTTTCCTCTACAAATGGTTTTTGGGCATGTTGTTTCATCACAGATATAGCAACCTTAAATAGTCACAACTCACATTCTCCTGCAGTCCATCTTGCTCTAGATGCTGATTCTAAATGCAATCCCAAATTCACTTCTTCCATGCACATCTCAACGTTGGAATCTGCTTCTGTGGCAATTTGACCTACAGCAGCCACCTCACACTTACTACAGAAGAAAATTGTGACATAATTTCATCTCTTTACATTATGAAAATGAAGGCAACTGTTTGGAATGTGCCTGATGACAGGAAATGTTCAGCAAATGTTACAAATGGTGATCATAATGACTGTATCATTGAACTGCTAGATGAACCAGAGCCAGCTAAACAATACAAAAGGAGAGACAGCCACAGTCATCTTCTCCTCTGATTATGAGAAATATTTTCTATTAAAAGGATCTCTATGAATGATGTTTATAAATGTAACTCCTGGCAAGTTAATTTCTTCCTTAGTGCTAAAATACCCAGACTGTTATAGCCCACTCCCTTATCTTTGCAGTTTCAAAACCCTTGTCAAATGCTACATTCAGAAATACAAAGGAAATTATTCAAAAGTTAATGCATTATCCTAAAAGCTGTTAAAATGGTTCTATTACTTTGAAACTAAATTGTAATCAAATTATATTTATTTTTCCAATACTGATCCTCATTGTCATCACCATCACTCCCCGTTATTAAGAGTTGAAAAGCTTAGAAATACGCTCCTAAACTAAAATTACCACAACTCTTTGAAATTTAAATTGAATTACCCAGCATTCAGTCTACCTTCCCAGCATCCTACTCAGGAATAATTGGAATGTTGCCTCTGATCTGTACCACAGATTCACTGATGGAGACATGCCCTATATCAGCCTAACAGGCATATCAAAGTCAAACACAAACATGACTTGGGCAGATGAAGAATGTACTGCATCAAAACCCCATTTAACACATTGAGAATACTGATCAGAATATCTTTTGAACAATTTGGGCTCTTCGGATTTTTGTCTTGTTAGAATAAGATACTAGTGTGGCTACAAACCTTCCTCTATTGAAACACAACATTTAGTTGGTTTTTTCTGTTTCAGGACAAACTCACATATACCTATATCAAATTGTATACCGCTTCACCTGAAATTTTACAAAATTTTGACTTTAACTGATAAAGGATAGCAAACTGAAACAAAGGCCCACTTCCCTAAAAAGTTAAGTAATTGTGAATCACTCTGACATAATACTCCAGCATTACATTGAAAAATGTTTCCTGAGACTAGAGAGTTGGCTAGGAGCACTTATTACTCTTGCAATGGACCTGAATTCAGTTCCCAACACTCACATAATAGCCCACAACCATCTGTAAACTCCAGTCCTGGGAGTTTTAGTGTCTTCTTCTAACTTCTACAGGCACATACCTATGTGCAGGAAAAATAAACATGAATTAAATAATCAAATTAATTTCTTAAAAAATAAAATTGTTTCCTTACCTCTGTCTTATTTTCAGTGTGTACACTGAAAGGTGTCAGTAGGTACACCCATGACTTAGAGCACTGCATTAACCATATTGGTTCCCAGAGATGAAGAATTCAGTTATCCATGGCTAAATTTAATCCAATCACACCATTCTTGGGATCCTAAATTTTTATAGCCCATTCTTTCCTCTTCACATACACATCTCTATTTCTCTCTATATAGAATCAACTTACCCAAGAAACACAGTGAGGGGTTGGCTTTAGCACCGTAGCTCATAGGCCTGGAACCAGTGAGTTTTGTTTTCCCCAGGAAATAACTCACAGAGGCAAGTAACTATCCATCTACAAAGAACAGGCTACTGCATGTTCATGAAGCCTAGAGCCTCTTTCCATGCTTTTTGCATTGTGGAATCATCCCTAAAATGCACATTAACTTCATATTTTACTCTCTGTGTACTTTGGATGTGGCTCTTATTAGTAGCTCCAAAATGATTTCTCTGGTCCCTCTCCAGAGAAAGGGAAGAGAGAAGCTAGTTTCTCGAGCATATGCTGCTAAATATTCAATAAATAAATGATCAAGGCAGGTGTGGTGGTGCTTGCCTTTAATCCCAGCATTCTGGAGGCAGAGGCAAGTGGGTCTTTGTGAGTTTGAGGCCAGCCTGGTCTACATGGTGAATTCCAGGACATCTAGGGCTAAATAGAGAGAAAAAAAGAAAGAAAGGAAGAAAGAAAGAAAGAGAGGAAGGAAGCAAGCAAGAAAGCAAGGAAGAAGGAAGGAAGGGAAAAAGAGAGAGAGGGAGGTAGAAGGGGGAGGGAGGGAGATAGATAAGGAAAATGGTCAAATTCAAGGACAAGATTCAAATTATAAATGAGGTAAAAATTTACTCAGTAGAACTTCCCTGGTTTAGCTAAATGTCTTCCATGTCTGTGTCACGTCTGGTACCAGACATGTTGACTGTTCCAGCTACTTTCTTATAGTCGTAACTTGAGTTTAAGCTTCTGAACCTTGATGATGTTTTGTCCAAATCAACTTTTGGTATGTGATTTATAAAGCCTAATGAAATATGAATTTGAAAAGAATAAGAATTGTGCTTGTTCATTGTTGTAAACAAGAAATATCAGACAAAAACAAAGGAGGAAGGACTCAGTTTACTTCATGATCTCAGAAGAGTGAGTCCATCAAAATAAGGAGAGTGTGACAGATCAAAGCATAGCACACCATGGAATCAGAGAAAAAGAAATGCCTATGCTCAATATGAATTTCTCCTTTTTCTCCTTTACTTAAGTCCAGGCCCAAAACCCATACAATGCTCCCACTCATATTTAGAGCTTTTGCTAGGTTAATCCTTGCTAGAAATACTCTCACAAACATGTACAGAGGTATGTATTAAATCTTCTTGGCATTTCTAAATACAGTCAAGCTGAAAATAATAAATATGTAATATAATTAACTATATGTAATTAACAATTATATATCTACCCCTTGTCACATTGACAGTAGAAACCAAAAGTTCTACCCTTGCCCTCCAAAAATGCATTCAGTCCATGTCAAAGAGTTTTAACAGTTGCAATATTATCTAAAGATTCAAGTTCAATGTCTCTGAATCTCAAAGCAATTTTGTAAGAATATGTAAGATTAAAAACCAAGATACATGCTTCCAATATGCAATGTCATACAATAAGAGCAGAATGGAGAAACACCAAGGTAAGAAGATTAAAAACAGCAAGGCAAATATCTGATGTGAGCTCCAGTGGACGTAAGAAACTTCATCTCTATACGTTTGCCCTTTGCCGCCCACATGGCTTTTCTCTTAGGAAAGCTTCACATATTGCTTGTTTCATTCTGGGGCAGCTGTTTTACACTTCCGCCATATCTAACAGTTCAGTTTAAGCTCCACCTTCAAAATTCATGCATGTCCTTCTCAAGGGCTCCAAGAAGATTGGATCCTGCTACCTAGCCTCACTGGTTTTCCTTAAATATCTCATTGTAAAACTCTTTGTAAAACAGTTTTGTAACTCTTATGCTCTATATTTTTTCCAAAATCCTCATTATGTAGATGATACCAAGATCTGCCATCAGCTTGAACAGCAATCAGGCTCCTCAGATCACATTTGCAAGAGCCTCTGAGAGCTTCCATGGCTGAACAGGAAAAGGGACTCTGACAACCTGTGTAAACAGGGGTGCTCTACTGGTCCTCTTTTATGAAAAAAAAAAAGCATTTCAGCAGAACTTACAGTTGTATATTCTGGTGTCTGTGAGGGGCAGAGTTTGTTTGGCTCCTAACATGATCTCAAGGCTCATTTGCAAGCCCTCTGCTCCCAGTGCTAAGTGCTTAGCTTCTTTGCAATGATGTTACTCTTAATAAATATATTCTCCTTGCCAACAACTTTGATTTCTTTTTTGGCCAGACTAGACTTTTTTTTAATCATTTTTTTTCTTCTTTTGGTGCCTAATACCCATTATAAAGCTGGCTACATGCAGCTAGCAATAACCATGGCACTGCTTGAATTCTGTGCTCTCTTGAATCTCTATTACCAAGTTAATTAGTATATTTCTTATAAGTTAAGCCTCACTCAAACTTTCAAGCTATGGACAAAGATGTGGAGAAATTCTTTGTCAGAAAGTAAATTGGATAGCATCTAGTCCTTGATACCATCTGAAATTTCATAGATATAGTTTTTATTGTTGATTTTCTATTGGCATTCTGGTCTTCTGGGATCCCACCAGACCATCTCATTAAGTTCTGTTTACAGCATTCTGGGGCTTCTCTATCATACGTTTCCAAACTCTTCCAGATTTCTCTGACTAGTTTTAAATGTCTAAACAACATATGGTCATACTTGGTAACAGCAATGAGCCCCTCCCTTCTCTAGAAATGATTTTCTTAATTAGTTGCTTTTCTATTTCAGTGGCCAAAACTCCTGAAACAAACAAAAGACAATTAGTTTGGTTCTCAACTGAAGATGGTTCAGTTTACTCTCTCTGCCTCCCTCTCTCTCTCTCTCTCTCTCTCTCTCTCTCTCTCTCTCTCTCTCTCACACACACACACACACACACACACACACACACACACACACACATACACCCTTTGCACTTGCACACATTTTTTTAAACCAGGTCACATTTCACATCTAGCCTAGTTATGACTAGGACTTGCTGTCACCTTGGGCCTACTGTTGCATACATATAAGCCTTGATGCATTTCTGCTAACCTTTTCACAATCCTAATGTACTTAAGACATTAAATTTTAAACATCCTCCTGTTTAGACTCATAACCCGAACTTGGCAACTTCAACTCAGTGAACTTGATCCTATGAATAGTTTACTTTGTCTCCTCAAAGTTTCTAATTTCCTTTAGGAATGAAAATTATGAGGGCAAGTATAGCTTTATCTTCACACATTCAATTTCATGATTCTAAAGATTCTGACATTCGTCTTCAGTATTCTAGAGAGTAATACAATTTTTAAGGTGAACATTTTAGCTAGGCATGGTGACACACCTTTACTCCCATCACTTGAGAGGCAGAGACAGGCAAGGACCAACTTCTATGTAGCAAGTTCCAGGATAGTGGAGATTACATAGTAAGAACCTGTCTCAAACATAACAACAAAATAAATCAATTAATTTAAAAGTTCAAATTTAAGTTTATTTTCTCCCCAGTCATAACAATATAACCTTGTTTATTGCTTACAAAACCAAAGGGGCTGGTTTTCTTTCATTTGTCTTCTATATTATTTCTTCTTGATTTGCACAAACATAATTTTCTTTGGATAATCCTCATTTTATCACAGATGTAAAATTAGCCACACCCACCACAGGAACTATGAAGTAAGTTTTTACTTATCTGTACCTAGAAAAATGGATCATATGGTTGCTGTCCCTTTAAAACTTGCGGCCCTTACAGACAACCCTTTTGCAAAGAGAACAATGGGTCTTGGGTCAGTTCTGTGGGCCTGGCACTTTGGCTCCTTCCTGTAATGCAATTACCATACCAACTCAACCATTGAGTGATGCAGGGCCTGCTTCTCATTAGAATGAGAGCATTTAACATTGGAGAACCTGCAACATTTTCAGGAAGGCAAACACTCACAGGAAGTAACTGAACCTTCTTCACCCCCTCCACCCTCCTTACTGCTGTTCAAGAGTTGCAAGCTAATTACTCTAGCAAGAATGCTCAGCAAGAAACAGTGAGAACATTGAAAACCACAACAGAAGAACTTGTAATCAGCAGGTTTCCTTCCCTGGCCAGCATCCCTAGTTTAAGAGTGGCATGTGGTACCCACAACACAAAGGTCTTTTCCAGAATCTTCCTTGTGCTCAACCAGCAAACTGGATTGGCCTGTTCCCCCTACTCAATTTAGGAGATTTCTTTTTTATTTTTTTTTTTAATTTATAAAATAAAGTCTTTTTTATCCATGTATCCCCTTGTTCCCCCTCCCTTCTCTCCTCCCAATCCTCCCAGTCAGTCTTCAGCCTCCCCTCTCCCCATCCCCTTCCCCAAAGACAAGAAGTCCCAGGGTGGGTCAGCTCACCATGGCACATCCATTCTAGGAAAGTCCAATTTCCTCATCCTAATATCAGAATTGGGTTAGGTGTTCCTCTGAAGAGAATGGGCTCCAAGCAGAAACACAGTCTGATCCCTCAAGGCTCCACAGACTGCCCATATCAATCTCCTACCCTTGGAGGACCTAGCTCCTTTTTCCCATGGTTATTCTGTGGTTGTTCTGGATTCAGTGAGCTCCTCAGAGCTCCAGCCAGCCATCATTGTAAGAATTTTCCTCATAATCCCTATCCCCTTGCTAATATAGACTCTCCTCCCCTGCTCTCAGCTGGATCAGGAGCTCAGCCCGGTGCTCAGCCATGTTTCTTTGCCTCTACCTCTAGTCATTGTTAAATATAGGTTCTGTGATGGCACTTGGATGATTCTTCATTTGATTATAGGGAAAGTCCTGTCTAGGCATCAACTTCAATAGTGGTTGGAGACCTAGCCAGGGATATCCTGTGGGTTCTTGGAGGTTTCCCTAGCACCTGATTTCTTTCCAACTCTAATTGACTTCCTCTATTAAGATCTCCATCTGTTTTTTTTTTTTCTCCCTCTTTGTTGATCCTCTCAATCATCTTCTCTCATGGTTTGTTCCCACTTTTCCTTGGTTGCAATCCCTTATGCTCTCAATTAGCTAAGGATATCTTCTCTATTTTCTCTTCCTAGGGTAATCTCTGGATGTCTCTCTTAAATTTTTTCTAATGCCAAACTGAGATTTTGATGAAGATATAACAAAAGGTTGACAGCCAAAAATGTTATCAGTCATCTTAGTAACCACTAGTTAATGCCAAAAAGTCTTGAAATGTACATAAAATGCTCAGAAATGTGCACATTTGTCAGCTGATGGCATAATTAAAAAGAAAGATGGACCATGTTTGTTTATTTGTTACTATGACAAAATACATAAGGAAGAATAACTTTATAAAGAAAAGAAGCCTGTGTAGTTCACCATTTGGAGAATTCACAAGGAAGGCACCAGCAGTTTGACTCAAAGGCAGACCTTGCAGCAGATGGCATCATGGTGGTAGAGGCACATAGAGGAAAGAAATCATTTCTAAAACAGGAAGCTAAAGAGCTAGGTAATAATGGGCTTAATTCTTCCCAGCTGACTCTCTGGAGTGCCAAAGGATTCCACAAGAACCACACTGATATTTTGAGAGGACAGTACCTTCTGTCACTCTTAATAAGCCCTATCTCTTAAAGGCTCTATGTCACTTTCCAAAGTTACCACACCATAGATCAGTAAGTGAGTCCTTTGAAGATGTTCATACTGAATTAAGACTATTCCAGCTGATGGAAACATTACTCTGCTTTATTTGTCATATATTTTAAGTCATTAATTTTTGTTAGTATGTTTATGCTTAATTTGGCAGCTTAACTGTTCTTATATGAAATTCTAACTTATAAATGCTACTTAGCAAGAGTTTGCGGGGTTACAAATGTTTCCCTGGATAACTAGACAATTCCTAGGCTGAGGCAAAAGAAGTATAAGATGATTCCAGAATTTATATGTCCCAAGAAAGAAGAAAATGTAGGTATTGTAATATGTGGCACTTATCAAGAAAATTTTTCATTCCTTTTAGATTTTCCAATTTTGTGGTGTACAGATATTTGAAGTATGACCTAATAATTCTCTGGATTTCCTTACTATGTGTTGTTATGACCCCTTTTTCATTTCTGATTTTGTTAATTTGGATATTCTCCTCTGCCTTTGGGTTAGTTTGGATGAGTGTTTGTCTATTTTGTTAATTTTTCTTAAAAAACCAGTTCTTTGTTTCATTGATTCTTTGTATTGTTCTAGCTATTTCTATTCTGTTGATTTCAGCCCTGAGATATTATTTCCTGCCATCTACACCTCCTGGGTAAGTTTGCTTCTTTTGTTCTTAGGCTTCCAGGTGTGTTGTTACTTTGCTAGTGTGAGGTTTCTCCAAATTCTTTATGCAGACATTTAGTACTATGAACTTTCCTCTTATCACTGTTTTCATAGTGTCCTGTAAATTTTGGTATGTTGTCCATTCATTTTCATTGAAGTCTAGGTAAGTCTTTAATTTCTTTCTTATATCATGTTTGATCCAGTAGCAATTCAGTTGAGAGATGATCAGTTTTCATTTGTTTGTAGGTTTTTGTGTTGTCAAATTCTAACATTAACCCATGGGGATCCAATAAAATACAGAGACACATGTATTCCAATTTTTTTCTATCTGTTAATATTTGCTTTGTGGCCGAGTATATGGTCAGTTTTAGAGACGAGTGCATGGGGTCCTGAGAAGACAATATACTCTTTTTTGTTTGAGAGAAATGTTCCGTAGATTCTGTTAGGTCCATTTGAGTCATAGAAACTAGTGGTTCCCTTATTTCTCTGTTAAGTTTCTGTCTGGTAGACCTGTCCATTAGTGAGAGATGCTGAAGTCTCCCACTACTAGTGTGTGGGGTTTGATGTGTAATTAAACCTTTAGTAATGTTTCCTTTACAAATATGGGTGCCCTTGTTTTGGGGAGCATAAATGTTCAGAATTTAGACTTCATGTTGATGGATTTTTTCTATGCTGAATATGAAATGTCCTTCTCCATCTCTTCATTAATTTTAGCTTGAATTCTATTTTGTTAGATATTAGAATGGCTACATCAGCTTGCTTTTTTAGGTCCATTCGATTGGGAAATACTTTTCCAACTCTGAGGTATTGCCTGTTTTTGAAGTTGAGGTATGTTCCTTGCATGCAGCAGAAGGAAGGATTCTGTTTACATATCCATTCTGTTAGCCTGTGTCTTTTCATAAGTGAATTTATTCCATTGATAGTAAGGAATATTAATGACCAGTAATTATTAATTCCAGCTATTTTAGGAGTTTGGTGGTGGTGGTCATGTGTTTGTATGTGTTTCCCTTCTTTGGGATTTGCTAGAGTGATGAGAATGTGAGGGAATGGGTCAGGTGGGCTGGGTGCAAAAGGCACTATGGGGGTGGGATAGAGAACTAGAGAGAAATCAGGTCCCAGGAAAAGTCTCAGTAATCCACAAGGATGACTCCAGCTAAGACCCCTAGCAATAGTGGAGAGAGTGCCTGAACTGGCTATCTACTGTAATCAGATTTGTGACTTCCCTCATTTTCATCATAGAACCTTTAGCCAGTAACTGATAGAAGCAGATGCACAAAACCACAGCCAGTCACTGGGCAGAACTCTCTGGACATTCTCCTGAAAAAAGGGAAGGGGGATTGTGGGAGCCAGGAGAGTTGAGATCATGATGGGAGACCCACAGAGAAAGCAGACCTGAGGTCATAGATGTAGTAGATAGTCGGTCCACCTATGGCCTTGGGCTATCTAACCCAATAGAAGTGATACTTCTTGTCTGCCTATATGAACTCTTAAAAGGAAGGGGGAGGGGGTTGTTAGCTCTTTCTTGGATGGGGAAGGCTACATGATGCATTATTTGTCAACCTGGTCTGGAACTTTCTCCATTCTTCCCTGAGAGATGAAGAAGCAACAATGTTACTTCATTTTGTTTTTGTGAGTGTGTGAGTCCCATTTTATTCCTTAATAAATAAGTCTTCTTAGCAGATATCTGTGGATTTCTTGCTTTATATGGACTCTGGGCCAAGAGTTAGGGAGCCTGCATGGACACCATCTAAACCCTCTGCATGTGTGACAGTTGTGTAGCTTTGATTGTTTATAAGGGTCATAGCAGTAAGATCAGGACTTTCTTATTTTGGGAACAGGTTTTACAATGCAGGATTGTTTTGCCTTGCCTTTATACACAGAGGAGGAGCTAGATCCTTCCTCAACTTGATGTGCCATGCTATGTTCAAGCCCATGGGAGGCCTGTCCCTTACTGAATGGAGGCAGAGAAAAAGTAGATGGAGAAGAGAAAATGGGAGTCGAGGAAGGGAACAGGAAAGAGGAGGGAGGGGAAGCTGTGGTCAGTATGTAAAATAAGGGGAAAAAATGTTAACTAAAAAAAATAAAAAGCAATGAGAGCAAAAAAAGAAAATATAGGGATACAATGGGAACTTGAGATAAAGAGACTCACACTTTTCAAACTGGAGAAAAATGGAGCATGAAATGACTTAAGTAACAAATTTCAGCACTTTAAATATAATAATCTACAACTCTATGTTAATAAAAATCTCCTTTTACCAAACGACAGCTAACTAATGTGGGCAAGGTGACAAAAGTGAAGAATAACTCTTTGAAAGCCATCAATTTGAAAGCCAAGATATTGATGTAATATGAAACTATTTCCCTCCTCCCCAAAAAATACAGCTAAGTTCAAAAGGAAAACTAATAAAATCACTGGGCAAATACCAGCATGGCTGATGGATAAAAGTTCAAATCATCAGTAGTGGTACAGGGCAAGAAAATGTTCCTCCATGAGCTGTTCTGAGAAGAATGCTGTTTCTCCCAAGAATGTGTGGCCTGTGGTTGATAATACAGGACTAAGAGGCAAAATAAATGGACTACATCCTTCAAAACTGTCTGTCTTAGTTAGGGTCTGTTACTGTAAAAAGGCAAAAGAAAGCATTTAATTGGAAGCTTACTTACAGTTTCAAAGGATTAGTTCTTTATCATCATGGCAGGAAGCAGACAGGCATGGCAGTGAAGCAGTATCTGAGAGCTTTACATCCTGATCTAAAGGCAGCAGGCAGAGCGGTAGAGAGGGACTGAACCTTGTGTAGGTACAAACCTCGATGTTCACCCTCAGTGACACATCTCTTCCAATGAGACCAAACTCCCAATCCTTTCCAAATAGTTCACCAACTGGGGAGTAAGCATGCAACTACATGAGCCTATGAGCAGGCTTGTCATTCAAACCACCCCAGATGTGGAAGATGAAATAAACAAACAAACACACACAACAACAACAACAAAAACTCAAGGAATTCTTCCAGACTGGAAAGACCTGAAGCAAATCATAGTTCTGTGCCGGGAGAAAAGCAGATAAAACAGGCTGAGAGCACGCAGGGAGAGAACATATGCTTGAGAGCAAATCCAGCCACTACCATCCGATGAGGAGTCTGCAGAATGGTTCCGTTGCGGCAAATTTCTTCAGGTCTGAAATTATTTTTAATTAAACTATTCTTTAAAAAAAATGTTAAAAATACGGTTTTCTGGTCATTCCCTATAAGTTTTGATCTGATCTCGACAGATTCAGTCTGAAAGTTCTTGGAAACCACAGTCTGCACATGTAGGTGACCATCAGAGAAAGGTGAGACACAGTCCTCAATTTGCTTCTAGTACCAAACTACAACCACCGCTCTTCTTCTGTGTTTATGTGAAAGTCCAGTGAGCCTTCCAAATTTATTTCTACAAAACTAAAGGGATTCAGTCAAAGGAAACAATGATGTGGGCTTTAAAGGGTCTGGCTTGAAGAATGGGAAACTTAAAAAAAATGTGCAAAATTATAGATGTAAAACTGAGCAAATACTTGTTGCCAGTGTCTAAAGAAGTCACAGGTACTGGTGTCTTGAAGATTTGGATATCTTTCCTGTGGTATCTTCTTAGAAAATTGGCTGGAAATGTTTACACAGAATCTTCCTAGATGATTCTTGTTTCCCCTGCCGGGCCTCTGCAGTTCCCAAGGTCTCTGAAAGGAAAAGGCTCTGAAGTTCAGGCTTTATCAGCAGTGTTTCCATCTTTCAAGTGTTTATATTCTATCTGTGATGGGGAAACATTTGCACTTGCAAACATGGTGTCGCAGATGGAAACCCTTACATGTAGGTGGAAGCTACTCACACAAGACAACCTGGAGACATTTTTACATAGGAGTAAAACAATCCTGCAATAACCCAGAAAACTCATAAATTCTTTGTTCCCAGACATTCTGGAGAATGTATTCCGACCTTCATGATGAATTAACAATAGAAACATTTCTCTCTGCCATGGTCCTCAGCAGGAACATGTTATCTGCCTGAAACAGGACACAGGTAGAACTACCTGATACAAGGCCAGACATTTGTAGTTCAAACATTGTTGAAACCAAAACAGTCTCCATATTCCAAATTCTCAAAGGATGTCCAAGACCTTTAACAATTGAGCAATAGGACTAAGAGTTTGAGGGCTTTTGGTGGTTTGAATGAGAATACCCTCCCCCATAGGTTCATAAATTGGAATGCTTAGTCAACAGGAAGTGAAACTCTTTGGGAAGGATTAGTTAGTATGGCCTTGTTAAAGTGGGTGTGGCCTTGTTGGAGATAATATTATTGTAAAAATATTCAGTTGCAATATATCATATAAAGGATTCGTATTTATTAAAAAGTTATATAAATATTCACTGATACAAATTGAACCTTAAGACAATTCTTGGAGAGTGTAAATGTCCCACGATGGATGGTCGGATCTGCTCCTGAGAACACAGGATCCGACAGGAAGGGAGGTCAGTGTTCCCTGTGGTGGGACTGTACTCTGTATGCAAGTCTGTAAACAAAGAGCAGTTTTGGCCTGTGTAGAGCACCATAGAAGTGGGTAGAGGAATCAGAGGAGAGACAGGTAGAAAGAGGGTACAGTTGGACAATCTCCAGCCAGCCACCAAAAAAGTAGCATGTAGGAATACAGGTACAGGCCATGAGCCATGGCCATGTGGCCAGGTAGATTAATGGAAATGGGTTAAATTAAGATAATAGAGCTATCTAGTAATGTGCCTGAGACATAAACCAAACAGCATAAAATTAATATAAGCATCTGAGTCAATTTTTGTGGGATAAAAGCCATTGTGGGCAGGTCAGACCCCTGGCCCAAATGGGGCCAGAAGTCATACACAATAGTTCCCCAGGTCTCAATCAATTCTGGCCATGCCCCATAGGTGTCCTGATTCTCAGGAGGTACTAAAGTTTCCCTAAATAAATCCTGAATCCCACTACAATGTGTCACTGATGGTGGGTTGGTAAGTTCAAAAGGACCACACCCAGGCCCAGTCTCCTCTCTCTCTCTCTCTCTCTCTCTCTCTCTCTCTCTCTCTCTCTCTCTCTCTCTCTCTCTTCTCTGTGGCTCAGGATGTAAACTCTTAGCTACTGTTCCAGCACCATGTCTTCCTATTGGTAAACCATTATGATTATGGCGTAACAATCTGAAACTATAAGCAAGCCCAATTAAATGCTTCCTTTTATAAGCTGCCTTTGTCATGGTGTCTCTTCACAGCAAAAAATCATGAAGTCAGGGATCATACAAATAAGGTAGAGTTGCCCTTGAAGCTGATCTTAGGCATGTGGACAGTATGTACTCAGGAAAGTAAACATCCCTGAAGCTCAGAAAAGTCTTTCTACATTTTCATGCTCATTAATACCTGAGATACAGTCCCAAATCTAAAACATAAAAACAACAGAAAAAGAAAATATCTACTCTTTTTCTGTTATCTTCAAGTATAATCTTAGTGACTCTTTAAATTTCATATGTATGAGAACCACCAGAAATTATTCCTGGGTTTCTTATAGCTTTGGGATGAGACCTAAGAATCTCTATTTTTTTTATAAGAACTCTAAGTAATTCTGATTAAAGTTATCTTAAGACCTGTGAACAGGAAAAAGTGTCCCAGAAAAAAACAAGAGTTAAACCCATGTTAAAGATTCTACAAGGCTAGCTGATTAGTATTTCCTAATTATAAAGAGTTGGGGTGTTTCAGATTGAGAGACAAATTATCTTGAGTTATCTTTAGTCTCCTCAGGCATTCATTGCCCACTTCTCTGTTTGACCTAATATCCTTCCAACTAACTGATTAAAAAATAAATTCCTCTGGAATATGTTAACAATGTTAACAGACCACTAACTTCTATCAAACCCAAAGCTAAGGACATTGCTGGGTAACATCTGGGACTATAGCAAAGTGTCTTGCTATAAACTACCTACCTGATATTCACAATGCACTTTCAAAATATCTTGACTTACATGTAGCTTTTGCTCTATGACTAAAAATATTTATGTAACCATTTCTACATTGGAACACATTATTTAGGGCAACACAAATCAATGCCCCTGAGTCATGGTCACTTATATTTGTCTCAGTAAATTACATCTTATACCTTTTGAAAAGAGTACTGTGCATTTTCATTTTCCATTGGCAGATCACATTTTAAGAACCACTACTTCTACATTTAAATATTACAAATTAGTCTCCTTAAGAAAAATCAGTAATTCTCATTTATTGAGCATTTTTTTTGTCTCTGGGGAGGTAAGCATTATCACCTCTTTGGAGCTGGAATTGATATTCAGGTACATCTGAGACTAAAGCCACTCTCAACAATTGCTTTGCCTTATGTATGTCACTAAATCTGGGGCTGAGCAGGGGCATCTGGGAGTGGAAGAGCAGAGATGAGTTTCAGAAAAAAGGAAGGCTCTTCAGCCTTTTGGCTAAAGTCAAGTGCAAGAAGAGAAAGGAAACAAGAAGTGCCAGAAATGGATTTGGCTGACCTTAAAGTCTTCCTACAGTCAGCTTTCATCAAACTGTGAAAATAAACAGGCGCTATGAGCAAGCAAGTTTGGTAGTGGTTTTGTTGCACATCAATGCAACTTGGGGCAACCTTGTGTTGTTATAATTAGTTCCTTTGGAGAGATCAAGTAATTAAAGCCCCTGGGTTCCAAACTGAAGTAAGACATAGTACAGCAGGCTGCTTTGTAGCAAAAGATTAGTTTGTCACTGTGCTTTTTTCCAAGGGTAGTGAGAGAGTGTGAGACTGTCACATTATGTCACAAGCAGAAATTCAATTATGATTTGCCCTTGTCTGGTTTAATTCTCCTCTGAAGAATAGCCACAAGTTATTTACACCAGAATTGGAATTGTTTGCCTCTTAAAAGCTTATTCATACATTGCCTATGTGAGAAAGCACAGTTCATTTTTACTGATAACATTAGTGAGCAGTTAAGTGCTTGGTGCTCTACTCATTTTTTCATAGGAAATATATCATTTGCTTCTAACAACACACAGTGAGACTTTTGTTTTATAGATAAAAACCAAGGCTAAGTGGAGTGATTTATTAGCATCTATCTGGTGATATGGATCTCTGGAGTCCAGCAAGTGTGATACCTTACTTCATAACCATCAGCCACAAGGGGGTAGTAGAGATTCTACTCATACAACATGTCCTGACTCAGTTTAAGACTATTGGTTATAGAACAGGAAAGTCCAGTTTGGGAGTAGGCCAGGCAGAAATTGAAAAGGAATTAATCAACAAAACATTCATTGCTATATTTGGATGCTTAGCCCTTCCCCTTAATGATCCATGTGTTAAATCATGGTCTCTGAGTGTCACTGAAGACTGAAGAACAATGGAGTCATTAAGAAAGAAGGCTGATGATGGAGGTCCATACAGGTTTTTGGAAACTGAATGAGATTATGAGACCCAAGATTTGCCTTTAGCTTCTTTGCTTTCTGAACATGAGCTGAGTCCTTTTACTGCACTATGCAGTGCCATCTTGATACCTTATCACAAGCCCCAAGCAACATGAACTTCCAAAACTGCATCATAAGTTAATTTTTGCAAAAAAAAAAAAGATTCTCATAATGGAAAGCTTAACAGCATGGGAATACTTTTCTCACAAAACTATAGTAGAAGTAGAGAATAACTGGGCCTGGGGCAATTTCAGGCACTATGAGTGTAGCTACCATATACAGTAAGGAGCAGAGCAACTGTGAATACCCAACAGTTGTACTTCCTCCCCTTCCCTATTTCTCTCTCTCTCCCTCCTTTCTGCTCTCCTCCTCCTCCTCCTCCTCCTCCTCTTCTCTCTCTCTCTCTCTCTCTCTCTCTCTCTCTCTCTCTCTCTCTCTCTTTCTCTCTCTCTCTCTCCCTTCTTCCAACTCCCTCTCTTTTTCCCCCTCTGTCTCATTTTGAATTTTGATCCATCTATTTTCACATCTTCCTACTGCAAACAGAAAAAGACCACTAGCAATACTCAGTATTTATATTTTGCAGCAGTCAACACAAAAAGAGTCTCATTCACATTCTTTGTTGTTTTAATTCAGAAATCCCTAAAATGCCATTAGAGTGGCTCATCTTAGACCAGATTTCGAGCCCTGGGTTTGCTAACTGTGGTTACATATATAGCCACTGGGAACTGACTCTTGCATATTTGCTCTCTGGTGAGGAAGAGAAAACCACTTTTAGCTAGACAACAGCTCTTGGAATTATTTAATACTGATAACTTTTATTTAATTCCAAAATGTTTTGAGTCATACTGGGAATTATTAATATTATTAAACAAAAGGAATGAAAATGATAATGCACACTAATAACAGCAAAAATCTATCTGAGCCTTTAGCTCTATGTAGCTTGAGGGATAAAGGTTCTTCACTAAAGACATATGGGCTGCCTAGATGGTTTACTAACACTTTGCTTCAACAGAGAGTTATTTCTTGCATGTGATTACTACTGTGAATTTAATCTAGGCTAATTATACCAAGATTATACTAAATTATACTCTTCAACACTAAACCTTGGAGGTGTTGGATTAGATTACTTATAAATAACAGGGGATGGGGGACTAGATGGTTTCAGAGGCATTCAACCTTTTGACATCATCACACATGTTCTCATACACAAAGTTCACATTTGAGAATCACAGGATCAACTTACAAACAAACAAAAAATCTTACAGTGTTTAGTAAGGTTAAGACTTTGTGTTGAGCCTCATTCACAGATGTCCTCAATCACTTGGGGCCCACAAGCTGCAGTTTGAACATGCTTGATTGATATGTATTTCCAAAGTATGAGAAACTTGACTAATACTGTGACCAAAGAAGGAACTGATGGTAATTGATAGTATTTGATCATCTTCCACAGATCTCTTGAGTACCCCACTAGCCAAAAAGATTTCTTGACCATAACTCTGGTTAGATTGTTTATCCTGTTGTCTTTTACAATGCATATTGTAATTGCAATTGCCTCTTGATTTATCTGTGTCTCCAGTTGGCCTATAAACCTTATGTTCAAGCTTTGTGTTGGCAAGGGTCACATATATACACTTCTCCAATATGTTTTTCCAGTACTTAACACAATAGCAGACACATAGAAAGTATCCACATCTAGAAGTTACTTAGCTCTGTGACATTCTTATATGATACTTCACAGGCTCAGGCAAGAAATGACACAATTATCAGCAGAAGTTTTCATTCTAAGCTCTTGCTGTACTATGAAGCATTTCCTTATTCTTGAGTACTAGGGCATAACTGAACAGTGTGGGATGTATATGCCCTAGAGGCTTCTAAGGGCCTGAGGGTCCTCCTGGCCTCGGCCAGCTCAAACCAGTTACAATTGGTGCCTTAAAGCATGTGCTCATAGCACTTCCTCTATGGCCCCTCAAGTGGGCACTTTCTCATAAGCCACCCGGGGGTCTGCCTGGGGAACTTGGCATCAGAGGCAGAGTCCTGATGTGACATGACCTGGACCATTAAGAGATGACCACACACCTCAGCAGAAGATGCAGCAAAGCACAGCCCTTCCCTGGCTGGGTGGTGGGTATATAAGGATTGCCCCTTTCTCAATAAACTGAGCTTGCTTATTTCAACTTTCTCCCAGATTCTGAAACATTATACCCTATGCCTACTTGCCCCCTCCCCAAAGGGAAACTGGTAGGGACCAAAAACAACATCATAGAGTAAAACAACTGTGTGATGATATATTATATATTTAATAAAACCAGTCTGGGATAGCAGAGAAGTAATCTACCCACAGTCAATACAGGAGCATCAGAGAGTGGTAACTCATACCTTTAATCCCAGCACAGAAAAAATCCATATCTATGTCTTTAATCTCAGAAGATCTGAGTTTGAGGCCATCTTAGTTTACAGAGGGAGTTCCAGGCTCCCATATGTTAGAGTAGTGTTGCTATGCCTTTAATCCCATAACTCCAGAGACAGAAATCTTTCTGTGTTTCTGTGAGTTCAAGGCCTAACTACAAACAGAAGTAGTCCACACCTTTAATCTTAACCTGGATGTGCTACAGCTGGGCGAAGAAGGTATTTAAGGCAGGCATAGGAAGACAAATGAGGCATTAGCAAGGAGGCAGATGAGGAGCCAGGCTGAGGAAGTTGGAAGATAGCTGGGTGAGATTTGACTGTGGTATTTCTTCTCTTTGATATTTCAGCCTTTCCTTGTTATCTGGCTCTGAGTTTCTTTTAATACAACAAGAATTAGTGCAACACAACTGTGCAGTTCATTTATATGATATAGATTTCAGAATATGTTAAAGAGTTAGATATGAGAGGGAGGAGAACGTGGGAGGGAAGTAGAGTCTTCTGCTGTCTCTAGGCTCCATGGTTAAATGATCTTCAGCTTTCAAACTGCAGGTCAAGGAATGAATATATCTTAACCTTTGACTTAATTAAAATGTCTCTTCTCTGAATTATTCCATGACTTGACAGTACCTGAGAGCCCCAGTGCTCTGAATGTGATAGAGAATGTTCAGAGGGCAAAAGAGCTGTGGTTAATACATGGGCAGAGGATGAGAGCAGCTTCTGGGTACTGTCAAAGAGTAAAGCAGTAGAGATGCTTGTCTTTCTGTCATCTATAGAAATAGCCCACTGATAACCACAAGTTTTATAAAACTGTTTTAGTGTCTTGAAAACTTACTATGCTCCTCTAACTGGCAGCACTAGCTAAAATAATCCCAATCTGCCTAGACTTTCTTTAGAAGTTCTGTTCAATCCATTTTTATTGTTCTCCTCTGAGCACTCTCTGAGTTGGTTAGAACTGCGTTAATGCTGAGTCAGACAAAATACTTTAATAGGGAGTGCCTCCCACTGTTCCTGGCACAGGCAGTGCCTATATCCTGATGGGGCACCAGTGTGAGATCCTGTATGAGAAAGTACTTGGTGAAGTCTTCATCAACACCCAGAGGAGGGGGATGATCATGAGGCTGTACATCATGTACTACCTCATCTCCCTATGAAGAATGAAGAAATTCTATCATTTATTCATCTATACCTTTAACAGAAACTGCATTGCATAATCACCCCCATGAAACCTAGGCACTGGGTTTACAATGATAAATAAAATGTGTGTCTCTAGAAAATAAAGTCATTTTTATACCATATCCCAAAACTGTGTCTGTAGCCCAGAATACTCAAGAAGTTTCCCCACATATTATATCATTCAAGATTGCCACACAGCAAGTTATATAATATCTATTTAGTACATAGAATAAACTGAAGCAGCAAAACTGAAAGGTGTGCCATAGGGAAAGAAAACATGATTTTGGTTAAGTTGGAATTTTCTGTGGCACTTATGTCTTCCTATCAGGCCTACAACTACTACCATGCCCATCTGGCCTACAACATCCAGTATTTACATTTTATTTCCAACAGTAAGGAGCATCTCAGATTCCAGTCCACACCTACATCATCAACTGAAAACACTCCCAGATCTCCCCATCACCCCACTAACCTCTGACCTGCAAGAATGCCAGGACTAGCTGTATTCTAAAGTGGATTATGGGATGGCCATGTCCTCTTCTTTCTCTTCTTTGCTTCCTGAACATGGGGAGGGCGGTTTGCTCTACTGTACACTTCCACCATGGTGCTTTGTCACAGGACCAAAGCCATGGAACTAATAATCAACAATGGACCTGAAACCTCAAAAAATGTGAGTTGAAACAGTGAGTTATCTCAAGGATTATTACATTAATAAAAGGCTGGATTATTTTTGTTGTGATGATTAATAAAAAGTTTTGTACAATGCCTAGGGGCTTATTAAATATTTTATCAGTTTGCTGCAGCTACTCTAACAAGCACAGCATTACAAATACTACACATAATTTTTTATCATTATATATATGTAATTATTAGCTACTGTAAAAATCACCTTACAATTTAACAGCTTTAAGCATTAAACATTTATTAACCTATCCAATTTCTGAGGGTCAGAAATTAAGAGGGCTTTTCTGGGTGGTTTTGGCCCAGATGTCTTCATGAGTCAAGCCATGCTGTAAAGCTTCAGTCATCTGAAGCTTTGAGTGGGGCTGGAAGACCTACTACTGAGGAAGTACTTTTGAAGAGATGTTTGGAGAAGGCAAAGACCTCAGTTGTTACCACAGAGATTTTTGTCTGCTGCCTTA
Source organism: Sigmodon hispidus (assembly GCA_004025045.1). NCBI lineage: Eukaryota > Metazoa > Chordata > Mammalia > Rodentia > Cricetidae > Sigmodon > Sigmodon hispidus. Next base: position 53,283 of record PVIH01002752.1, on the reverse strand, counting down.
AGTGTCTTTGTTGCATGTCAGAGTGACTTCCCTCAAAAAAAAGAAAAAACATGAGAAGGTGAAAGGCACAGAGAAAGAATATTAATGAAACCCTTATGACCAAGTTTCAGAAAACTAAGTTTCCACTTCATTTTTCATTAGCAGCAAGTCACTGGAAGATCCACACTCAATGAGAAGAAGATGTGTTCCTGCTTCCATAAGCATGAGTCAGAGATGTATACACAACATGAACACCTAGAATATGCAGTGTTATTCAACTCACAACAGCCTGCTCATCAATTAGCAAATGAACTGAGGGAACTACAAGGGGCTATAATGGGGCAGTTACAAGACAAAAGGCTCCAGAGCAGTGTCCTCTACTCTTCCATCCATTCTAGGCAGCGGTGGGACTATGGAATTAAATGATTTTGTTAAAGCACTAAGTGTTAGGGGGATTGCTACAGTAATTAGCCTTCCCTACATAATAATAAAACTATGAGCAATGGAGCACATTAGTTATTCCACCAACATTTGCCAAAAACATGTCAAAGCACACAAATATCAACTGATAACTGTATTTGTAAATTTAATGTGTAGGTTTGCTGCTAGACCTGATGGCCTGAGTTTAATCCTCAGGACCTACATAGTGGAAAGAGAGTATTGATCCCATCCCTTCAAGTTGTCCTAGGACCTCCAAGAGTGCCTCAAGCTATGACAAGATGTACAAACACATGTATACTCACACACACACACACACACACACACACACACACACACACACCTGCTTTAAAAGTTAATATGTTGAGCAAGATTCTTTTCAATCCAAACATTAAGGTTATATTTGCTGTTCTTGCTGCCATGGCGGGGGGCAGCCTTTTCCGTCTTTTTCACGGAGTGCTAATGATCAGAGCTTCCAGTTTGCATTCCTTCACTTACATCTCTCAGAGTCCTCAGGTCATTGGGTCATGCTGACCTGCAGCTTTTTGCACCTTGTCCAGTTTCTGCGTTCCCATTCAGGAATCCCTCAAAAGGTTTTAGTCCAACTGACTTCAAAGCTCTGTTTCTTCCATAAAGCTACAAAGGAAGAAGGTTAGTTCCTAAAGCAACAATGCCAATAAAGGGCTTTCCCCTTGTTGATGAGCTCTTTTCTCCACACTTTGAAGCAAGAGCTTGCAGAAATATTAGCTGTTGGATTTGCAACTTTTAAACTATGACTCCTTGATATGCTGATATTTGCAGACTTAAAAGCCTAATTTTGATATTTTTCTTTAGAAAGAAAGTAGTTTGCTGTTATCAAGGCAATTGTTGAAAAGTATGAGAATATAATGCCATAATTTAACAAACAAAGCAAGAGGTTTATATATAATTCCAAATCAACAAGACAATCTTTGAAGTAGACATCAACAACCCCACAACCCTTTTTCTCTGCATTCTATTTGAAATATAATTATAATAAGCAGTTAGTTTTTTTAAACTATTGGGAGACAGTTTATTATAACAATAGCTATAATACAAAAATTGCTGCAGAGAGTTACATTATTAGGTTTGGACTTGGATGTTCCTGGAGGTGAGACAGTGACAATGAATTATTTTTAAAAAGTTAGAAATTGGGTCATTGGGCCAAGTCTGGTCATCTGCATTTGCTACAAGGATCACCATGACAAAGGGAGAAAACTGATTCCCATATGCTGTCATCTGACCTCCATAAATGAACCATGGTGTGTGCATACTCCTCCCAACACACAGAGAGAAAAAGAGAGAGAAAATAAAATTTAAGAAAAAATATTTTTAAACTAAAAAAGTTTTAAAATTTTGTGTGTCTAGATTAAAAGTCACTTGTATTATGTAAAGATAATGCATATGTTATCATTACAGTAATAATTCATCTTGGTCTTCAAAGTAACACACCTGAAAAGAAGGAACCTCAACTAAGAAATTACCTTAATCAGTTTGGCCTATATCCATGCCTTTAAGACATTCTTTTCTTTTGGTTGCTAATTGATGTAGCAGATCCTAACCCATTGTGAGCAGTCCCATCCCTAGGCAAATGGACCTGGGCTGTATAAGCCTGTGAGCACTGTTCCTCCATGTCTTGATTCAGTTTCCACCTTGCCTTCCTGTTCTGCCTTCTTTCAGTAATGAACTGTCGCTCAGATATGTAAGATTGAGAAAACCTCCCCTCCCCCAGGAGTTTTTGGACAGAATGTCTTACCACAGCAGCCAGGATGGAAAGCAGGACTTGAAAAATAAGAAATACCACTGTTATGCTTTTTCAAGTTTGAATTACCAACAGATTCTTTGCTTTTAACTGTGAGCAGGTATTATAAAAGAGAGATAAATGCAAGCTAGAACCAATAAATTGGTAAACAGAACTGAGAAGAAGCATAACCCAGAAATGCAGGTGCTTGCTAGTCTGAAAAATAATTTCCCCTAGCCAGATTTTCCAAGCAAAAAATGACTCTAAAATTAAGGTAACTCTTGGCAGCAAAGATCAAGGACATTGCCCTCAAGGTAAAAATCAAATGAAGAGTTTGTTTGCACATACTTTGTTAGAATGTTGGAAAGAAACCAGGCATCTTCTCAGCTGCAAAAAAAAAAAAAAAAAAAAAAAAAAAAAAAAAAAAAAAAAAAAAAAAAAAAAAAAAAAAAAAAAAAAAAAAAAAAAAAAAAAAAAAAAAAAAAAAAAAAAAAAAAAAAAAAAAAAAAAAAAAAAAAAAAAAAAAAAAAAAAAGGCTTCTATGGAGCTGAGAGTTCCAGTACCACAGCTATGCCTGAAATAGTAATAATTAAGTCTGCAAAAAAATACTCACCTCAAAAAAGAATTGTTGGTATGGCCTTTGACACACAGTGTAAACTCAAAGCAAATACACAAAAAACCCACAAATATATGGAGAGCTCTGTGGAAGAAGCAGTGCTAGCCTGAGGTTGGATACTATCTGCTCAGGTTGTGAAACACTTGTAAACTCGAGTTTTCTCTGAATATAATGGGGATAATGTTTTTTCTAAGTACTTACCACAATTGCTGTTTGGGAGGTGGCTATTGAGATTATGAAAATATGTACCTGAGGAAGAAGCTAAGATAGACAAGCAGCCACCACAATGGGTCAAGGGCCAACTAATCTAGGAATGTCCTTGTATGATTATTCTTGACTGTCAACTTAATGGGGTCTGAAATCAACTGAGCAATATGTCCCTAGGTAACTCTGGAGACTTTTATGAAGGATCAATGGAGGAGAGAATGCACACCACACACACACACACACACACACACACACACACAGAGTGGACCACAGCAGCCTGGATGTAAAGTAGTCTAAGAAAATAATCAGTGTTACTTGCCTGACTGTCTTCACTTGCTTGTGAATGTATCAGTCACAAGATGTAGGGGTGGTGATGGTGAGGGTAGGTGGCAGTAGTGGTAATAATGCTGCTGTTACTGCCATCCCTTGCTAACATTAGACTGCAACTTCTTCAACATTCCAATGTAGAAAAAAAAAAAAAAACTCTCAGTAAATCTCCCAGACCTTCAGAACCAGATCAGTACTGTGGGGGCATTCAGTTTCAAAAGCTAAGCAGCTACCACATTCTCAGCTTCTCCAATGTTCATAGACTACCCAGCCCCTTTGATGTAAGCCAATTAAGTAAATCCCCTTTTTAAATATTCTATTCTCTTCTAGAAAACTTTAATGCAGAGTATAATACCAGAAGTGCTTGTAAAGAAACAAAACTTTAAGAGTTTCTCTAATGGTCTTGGTCTCAAAATTGATTACACCTAAAGTTACTAAAGACTCTCCTGGTATCATAGAGAATGCTGATGATCCATGCTGTGTCTGATTTAAAGACCTATCCAAGGGCTGGAGAGATGGCTCAGAGGTTAAGAACACTTGTAGCTCCTTACAGAAGTCTTGCAAGGTTCAATTCTCAGCAACCACATGGTGGCTCATAATCATCTGTAATGAGATCTGATGCCCTCTTCTGGCCTGCAGTCATACATGCACACAGAGCACTGTATACATATAAAATAAATAAATCTAAAAGAACTATGCAAAATAAATGTATGCTCCTTCTTTATCCTTTAAAGGAACAAGAAATTTAGCAGCTTTCTGGTAAAGGCTTTGTAGTACAAAAACAGAACTATGCTGGATCCAAACAGCCTCAACAAGCCATGTAAATTTTACTTCCTCTATTATCTCTGTCATAAGAAAATCATGACTGGGAAGACTACTACTATTAAAAAAAAAAAAAAAAGTTGAGGCTGGCTAGAACCAGGGTCCCCTTTCACCAATCCAGTCTAGATCAGTATAGTTGACCTGAAGACTCAAGAAAAATAAATAAAATAGCTTACTATTTAGTTCACTGAACTTTGAGGGTAGTTTTGCTCCACAGCAACAACTGCTTGATAAAACTCAAAATGTGGTTTTTCTCAAATTTTAATATAGATAAAAATGATTATCCTATTTAAGATCAAAATTTTTAGAAGCATGTCCTGGAATGTAAGCATGTAAGCAAATTATTAAAGAAATTCCCCAGGACACCAGATGGGGCAGAGGCAGAGGGAAGAACATTGGAAAGATGGAAATATTATTTTAGTGGATGTTGTTGGTGACTATGTTACTTGGGAATCTCCAAGAACAGGATATGTGTGTATGAACATGAGTGTGTGTATGTGTGTGTGTACACATATCCATGGGCACAGGAATGTATTTACATAATTTAAAGGACTTGGCTCATACGATCATGATCCCACAAGTCCCAAGTTTCCAGGGCAGGTCAGCCAGGTAGGTACACAGGGAAGACCAACTGCTCCAGTCTTCTAGTCTGAGGCCAGATCCCAGGAAGATCTCATTCTCCCTGGGAGGACCTTGTCTTTTATCTTCTGGGCGCTAAGTGGTTAACATTTCATATGCATGCTATAAAGGGAAATGTATTCAGACTCTACTGACATAAATGTTAATGGCATTTGAAACATTCATCCTAGTGATGTTAGACTGACATTTGACCAAACATCTGGACATCATAACTTAGCCAAATTGACACAGAAAATTAGTCATCCCAGTGGTCCATTAAGTGCTAGCTGCTATAAGTGTGTATTCTATGATAATCTAATGGCCTCTGTCTAATGGGAGCAGTCTTAAGCAGTAAAGTATGCACTGGTGCACTCTCCTCCCAACCTCCCCCAAACCAGTCATCAGTAAGGCCTGCAGTGTTATCCATCTTTTATTGGTCCCTTGTAGAGCCAAGCAGAAACAAATCTTGCACCACAACCAAACATTCTCAGAGAACTTTCTTAATAAATGACTTTACTAAGAATCTTTACACTGGCCTCTCTTCTAATAAATATTATGGGCAAAGCTACATGGATATACTGGTTGGGAGCCACAAAACCAGGTTAATTAAAGTTCAGAGAAGATGCAGAAATAATGAAATTAGTTTTTGGAGTTTCATGCCTAAGTCTTGTGCATTTCCACATTTATCCCTTTTTATTTTTGCAGTTAACAATTGCACATCTATGTATATAGTAAGTCATTTGCCAGAGTAATAATCCCTGATTGTCAACATTCAGAGTAAATAGTTGTTTATCAGCATCGCCTTAAAGAGGGAAAGATTCACTTTAGATCACAGTCCTGAAAGTTTTAGTTCATAACAATTACGCCCTGTGGCTTTCAGCTTTTATTAGCCTAGCATATTGTGACAAGAGGAAGAGGCACCCACTGAAGAAGCAATGGTTTATGCTTTCTATGATTGGTTCTAGAAAGCTTGGAGAACCACTTGATCTCATTAGCAGCTTTCTGAGAGTGACAGAGATTTGTTCTCACCAGCCTGGAATGTCTCTCTCACACAGGCCTCTCCTATGGCAAACAGAGGCTATAACATACCTTTTTAATACTTCTATTGATCCCTGTGGAGACTAATAATTTTTCCATGGTATCTTAGAAAACAGCTGTTTGGCAGGAAAGGTCATAAAGCAAAGCAGAGTGAGTGCAGAATTAAGTGAAAATTGTTTATTTCAACTCACGAATATACTGAAAGATGAGAATTTGGACAAACAATAAAAAGCAGGAAATGCACAGCTGGCTACCAGAGGTGCCTCAACACATTTTCCTTTTCTCAACATGATGACATCATGATAACTTCTTGGTGAAGACCATGATGTGTGTCACAAGAAAAGACAGAATGTGTGCTTTCCCAGAGATTACCAGAGTTGACTGAGTACTTTCACCTGTAAGGTAAGTAGAGGCACCATGCCAAAGGATGAATTGTAACAGAGGCTTCTGCATGCTGGAAAACATGCCAAGGTCTGAACATAGACCTCAAACATGATCTGCTAAAGTGGAGCCCTGGAAGCAACACTGTTAGGTATACAGCCCAGTGAGTGTGCTGAGGTTGTATGCATGGAGCCGTTCCTAAAAACATTGTCTCCTAGTTTCCTGTCATGTGAGCAGCAGAGTTGCTCCTCATCACAGGATGAGGGATTTGAGGTATCATTGTGGAACTGGAGAAAGAGCACTTCCACGTCAGCAAAAGTGACAAAGAACTTGAACTCCTTCACCTCTAGAACTTGGAGGAAAAAAGTTTCTGTTTTACTAAAATGCCGAGTCTGTGGTATTTTGCTGTAACAATGCAAGTGGATGAAGACAAAAGCTCAATGGAGTAATCAATGGATGGAAACAGGCTGAATCCGAGTAGGGGCAAAGGCTAAGGCACAGTATATTGGGAAGTATTTCATGATCAGCTCCTAAAAGTTTATAGATGCAGAATGTATTCATTCAAGTTTGCTGATAAAATGGTTGTACCCCTTTATATGCTATGTAAACAATAATAAAATGAACCTTTATTTTATAAAAAATTCCATAGAGATAATTCTTATGGAATGTTTCTGTCAATCTTTTGTGGGACTCATTTCTGTGTAGTTGCCAGTAACAACTGGATGCCATCCTGACATAAATTTAGGTTAATGCTTTTGTTCTTAATATTAAAAAAAAAGCAACAGAGCACAGCCATACATGAAAAATCTGGAACTTCACTCATTTGCCAGTAACTATGGTGATTTCTCTGTCAAACTGGAAAAGAGTTTCAAATACAGCAATGATATTTTTTTACAGCTTTCATGTTATTTGGAATGCAATGCCTACACACGTAGCACATTTTTATGTTTGTCTGTATTATCTATGTCTGCTCCATTGCTTTCTTAAACTCAGACAGTCAAGAAAGTAATAAATCAAACTCTGGTTTATAGTGTTTGTTGACTTTCACGCTGTAAATATCCCCACTACAGCAAATTCAGCCTTTCAATTCGATGCAATGAGAATAGTGCAGAGGAGACACATAGTAGCAGCAGAGCATTACAGAGTGTTCCCTCCACACCGGAGCAATGGGCATAAATAACTCTCAGAGTGAGGATACAACTTGGTATAGCACAGTTAAGTGCTGCAAAATCATTACAAAGGCTGAGAAGATGTCTCAGCAGTTGGAGATGGTCCTTGCCAAGAAGCCTGAGGTGTTGAGGAACATTTGTACACTATGTAAAGGTGTATTTCTGTGAATGGTGTAGTAAAATTCTAAACAGCCAATAGCTAGGCAGAAAGTATAGGCAGAACTTCCAGGCAGAAAGAGAAAGAAAAGAAGTCTAGATGTGCGAGAGAGATACAAGAAGATACAAAAGAAGCAGGGTTGGTGGTATGTGACACTGCCTAGATTAATAAAAATGGATTAATTTAAGTTATAACAGATAGTTAAAAATAAGCCTAAGCTAAGTCCAAGCTTTCATAATCAATAATGTCATTATTTGTGAGCTGGCAGCCCAATAAAAAAATCTAACTACTTAAGTTCATTCTCTTAACTTGTGGAGGGAAGGAGCCAACTCACCAACTCACACAAGCAGTCCTCTGGCCTCGCATGGCACACACACACACACACACACACACACACACACACACACACACACACACAAATGGGTGCAACAAAATTTAAATCATTGGAAAAGTATGAGTTTTATGTATTTATTATCCTCATGTTTGATTTAGCTACTCATATATCAATATAAATTAAAGCTTAGTAAGTAATAGCTTTGTTTAATAAACAACTTGCAAAGCGTCTAGAAAGTCACAGTCAATACAAGCTAGCTCCAGTTCTGTCTGTCTGTAATATCTTAACTCAAAGAAGGAAATATAGTCAATAATTTAGTAATTACAGAGTTAGAGAGGTGGGGTGTACTTGGATTTTCCTTTACTCTAGCCTTATGTTGAAATGCCAAAACACTATTGTTTGTTTTCACTCTTTTACTCCTTGCTTTTGGGGTGCCTGTCACTCAGCTCCCAAATAAATTTGCACAAGAGGGCTTATTCTTAACTATAAATACCTGGTCTTAGTTTGGCTTGTTTCTAGCCAGCTTTTCTTAACTCTTATTAACCTGTCTACCTTATGCCTCTGAGCTTTTGCCTTTTTCTCTTTCTAAATATCTTTCTTTCTTACTTATTGTTTGTTGTGTAGCTGGGTGGCTGGCCACTTGCATTCTCTTCTTTCTCCCACTCTTCCTTTTTCCTCCCAGATTTCTCCTTCCATTTATTCTCTCTGCCTGTGAATGCTGCCTTTTCTTCCTGCCTCACTATTGGTCATTCAGCTCTTCATTAGACCATCAAATGTTTTAGACAGACAAGCACAGCTTCGTGGAGTTAAATAAATGAAACAGACGAATGCAACACATCTTTCCATCATTAAACAAATGTTCCAAGGCACAAACAAATGTAACACACCTGAGAACAGTATTCTACAAAAGTGGGGTACAGGACAGCAATTATGCCTGACTCTCTAGTTGTGTTGACAGAACTTTGTGAGATTCTCCAATACCTGACCTTGTTCTCCATTCCCAGCTCTTGACGCTCCTCTCCTTGGACTTGGTACATCATTGACAATAAAAGTTTGTGTTGCCTTAGCCCATAAGGTGATGTTTTACCTCTATATCCTTAACATGGCTCCCTCTCTGCCTGTAATACATTTTTCATCTCTGTTTTTTCCTTCTATTATTTTGTAGCTAATCTCTACTCAGAGTCATTTATACTTAAGTATGACACTCCTAAAAATAGTTTTTATCCCACCCTAATTCCCAAGCAGAGTCAGAAATGACCTTAAGCATCACCAATGAGATTATTCTTAGATTGACATTTTTTAGAACATTGTATTGAAATATTCCTCTTTGAATATTAATAAAGAGCCATAGAGCTTCTAAGACACAGATAAGGTCCTTTATTTTGTATCTTTGGTCCTAGGGTGTTCTAGAACATCATAAATTTTTGTTTTAATTAATAAGTTTTATTGTCTGTTTTGATCAAACATATGCTTTAAGGAAAAGCAAATAATATCCCTTTATATAATGCAAATATAAATAAACTGTAGGTAAATATTTTGTAGGCAGATTTGTCTGTCCTACCAGCCAAGTCCCAAATTACAACATGGTGACTTATTATTAATTATGGAAGCTCAGTTAACAGCTTAGGCTTGTCTCACTAGCTCTTATAACTTAAATTAACCCATTTATATTCATCTACATGTTGCTGCATAGCTTGTGGCATTATTCTGTTCCCCTGCATGCCTGGCTACCTCTCTATCTGACGGGTGACTCTGACTTCTTCTTTCCAACATTCTCTCTGCCTGGAAAATTCTGCTTAGCTATTGGCAGAATTTTTTCATTAAATCAATCACAGTGTAAAGACATATTCACACATTGTAAAGAAACATTCCATAATATGTCCCCTTTTTGTCTAAATAAAAAGGAAAGTTTTTAACTCCAACATAATAAAACTATAAACAATAAGAATACTTATTAGATAAGAATTATATATACAATAGCCAGTCCATTTGTATTTGGCATATTTGGAGAAAATATTCCTTTATTTATCCTATCTTGGTGAGTCCAAAGTTACTTACCTAATTTACTTTCTATCATAACTAAGAAAAAATATAACTATCTAGACCTCAACTTCAATAAAGATCCCAGAAATATATATTACCTGAGTAAACAGAAAGTGCAGTGCAAGTCACTTCCAAACCTATAGAAAGAATAAACATCTGGCTGCCTGGACAGTCATCCAAGGGTCCTCTGCAATGCTGGGAATGCATCTGTGGCCTACAGGCCTAGAATATCTGGCAGACTTTTCTATGAAGCAGGAATTTTGAAGGACTGTCCAGCCTTATTTTGGAAAAGTTCAACACTCTCTGTTTTTGTGTCTTGCTTGTCATATTTGTACAGCATACTGTCAGTATTCAAGGCAAGAACAGTTTCTTTGTCCAGTGTTTAACATTGCCACAAATAAAGCAGATTTCATAAGGAGTTTCCTCACTGCCCATCATCTTCTCTGAAGTAAATTGGTGCTGCCAGGGACAGATGTGTCTCATAGTCATGAAAATCCTTATAGTATTAAAATATTTTAAATGCCATATTCTGTAGGTCTTTGAAGTGTTTAATGATCACCTATCTAGAATATATCTCTGTATAACCTTGAAAACATACTTAATATGACTATAAGTTGATTGTTATAGATTACTATTAACCTGTATTTCTTTATTATCTTAAATAGTTTTCAAAGACTAAAACTTTACATTTTTAAATGATCTCCATAGGTACAATATGTTAAAAAAGGATGGAAACATGTATACAATATAACAAAAATAACCTTAAATTTGTCTTGATATACAAAAACCCATACTAATGTAAAATACTTGAGACTAGTGGGTTGTTTAAAACTAGTGGTTGTTTAAAAGTAGATTCAACAATCTGATCTTTTATCTCATAATTTTTATACTATATACCACTTTTTCCCTTTCAAAAGAGATACTTGAATCTAATCATTTTTGTTTATGTTTTTTCTGACCATGACAAATAGCATTAACTAATTCCCCTAAACAAACATCCATAACCCATCAAATGACTAAAAACCATCTACTTTACCTCTTGTTGCCATCATGTTCTCCAGACTGCTCTCTGTTGTCTGGAGGTGGCAACACCTTTAGGGGACCCTGAGAAAATTAAGACAATGGTCAAGTCCTGGAAGAGCTAGATATTGTCTGTCTACTATTGGTGTGATGTGAAAATATAGGGATTATCTGAAGTCCGATTGAAGTAGTCTGTAAGCCTGGACCATCTCAGCCCATAATCTTGAATCTCTTCTGGATACAGAACTTTGAGAAAATTGTAACAACGGCACTCTGAGAGGCTGGATCACCTGGATCACCCATCATTTTCCTTAGTTTCTGGTCACCTTGTTCTGAAAACATAAACTTTCAAAGGTAATATATATCTGCATTAGCACAAGTATGAAAATAAGTTAAAGATACTATTTTGTTTTATGTTTGAGTAGGTAAAATATACTGTTTACTTCTTTATGTCTGTAGCCAGAATCTTCCCTGATCAAATATGATCTCTATCAACCTTGAATGAATCCACACCCCTTCTTTTTCTATGGAAACAAAAGCATAGCCTCTTTTCCAATTAAGATATTTTTTGACTTCCACTTTGAATTTAAGACATTTTTAAAATATATAGAATGGTTTAATTTAGTAGTCTCAGCAGCTATCTTTTGCTCATTATCAATCAAAAAAATTAAGGACAATACAGCACCATACAAGATCCAGACTCCCAGTGAATTTCCCATCTCTACATGGCTTATCATTTTTACATTATTTTATTTTGTGCTAAAGATTCTATCTTGTTATTTATAAACTATTTTTTCTATGACTGTCTATGTTCTTTTTATCTTTTTTAACCCTATGATTGTTTTAAAACAAACTGTAACCTGTTTAAAGGTTCATTTTTTTTTATCTTAACCTGCTTTACTGTATTTCTGTAATCATTTTTGTCTGCATGAGCAAAATCTTAAACCACCATGTAGCTTAGTTCATGTCATGCTGGAGGCTAGTTCTACCCCATCCTCCTTGGTTCTCTGAGAGCCTAGACTCATGGCAGCATGAGCCACATTTACTGCTTCAGCTCTGGGAAGTTTCTGGGTTCACACTGATGTAAGCGTTTCTAGACTTAGGCTACTGAGTAGCATGCCGCCCACTGCTCATAAACCCCATTCAAGTGCTCAGTAGCAGGGCCTTTTAAAAGAGTTCATCTCTGTGTGCCACTAGCACAAAGTCTATGGGGAGACTATAGTGACCAGGAACTTGTGTTTGCTCCAGTGTGTGTGTGTGTGTGTGTGTGTGTGTGTGTGTGTGTGTGTGTGTGTGTGTGTGTGTGTTTGGAACTTGTTTTTAAGCTTTCTCAGATCTTATGTAGAAATACATGGCCCCACTTTGGACACCATTTGTAGGTGAATATTTTTGTCCTACCAGTCAACACCCAAATCAGGACATGGAGACATTATTAATTATGAAAGCTCAGCCAATATCTTAGGCTTCTCTCACTAACTCTTATAGCTTAAATTAACCCATTTCTATTCATCTATGTATTGCCGTGTGACTTGTGGCATTAACTTGTCCTCCTGAATGCCGTGCTCCCTCTCTGCCTGATTAGAGACTCCACCTTCTTCTTCCCATTGTTCTTTCTGTCCTAAAAATCCTGACTAGCTATTGACTGTTTAGCTTTTTATTAAACCAATCACAGTAACATACCTTCACACAGTGTAAAGAAATATTCTACAACAATAAACCAAAGTAAATGCCATCAACATATCAGTAGCAGAAGAATGTGACCCTCTGCAGGCTTTGCAACCATTTTGAGGGAACAAAGGCCATTTAGTGCTGGGATGGACCACCATTCTGGGGGAAAAGATAAGACAGGAAATGAGAGTGAAGTAGGTGACGATGTGAGAAATAAATGTCAAGAATAACTAAACAGTTAATTCTTTCCTGTTGGGAAAAACTGAAATGTGAGTTTATAATGGAGTCCTTGAGACAAAGCAACTGATAGATGTGTGAGTTCCCATTTGTACTAGAGAAGGGCATGGGCAGAGCTGACAAGTTCAGTCAGCAGAGAACAGATGTAAAATCAAACTAAGAACAAAAGAATAATCTCCAGAGTGAGACAAGGGTAAAAAGACTTGCAAGCTTTTGTGACAGCAGAGAGATGCTGCATGCACTTCAGACTGAAGAAAGATGGGAAATCATCACTGAAACACTAAATGAATTGTGTATTGATGAGTGAATAAACTTCAGCAGGCAAGAATGAGCAAATAGGAAATATTCAAAGCTCTAAAAGTCACGGGTGTAAAGGTAGAATGACACATAATTGTTCTCTCTGATGGAGAGCCTATTGAATAAATCAATTGGAAAAGAGCATTAGCTTGAAAAAACATTGCTCATAAACCTTGAAAGATCTTAGTGATTACAATTTTCCTTGCTAAATGTTCACTGACTAGTTCGTCAATAATTTATTCTCAAGTCATTCTTAATATTGTCTAAGGTTTTCTGTAGACCACCAATTCTGTCTTCTCTCTTACCTGTGAAGGAATATTGAGTACTTTTTATTTTCTGTAACTCCTGAAATTAGACACATAAAGTAAATTCATTTCTATCAAAACCATAGACTATAAGACTAAAACTGATTACTTGTTGAACAACATTTATACACCAAGCCTAAAAGTACTTGTCCATTTACCCTAATACTTTTCAATCTTTAAACAAGAAGTAAGGAAAATAAGGAGGAACAGAAGGGGGAGACAGAGCATGGCTAGATACATGAAGAAAAACACATGACCATGGTTATAAACTCAAATCCACAAAATCTAAGAACATACCAGTAAAAATCCTATGTAATTTACCACAGAATTAATGTATAGGAAATTTGTAACTGTGGACTTTCTAAGAGAAAGCTTTGCAGAAAGACACACCTTTTACTGAATTCAAGATTGATATAAAAGTAAATACCTTACATTTCTAAATGACAGAGTTTGTGGCAAACCATATTAATATTTTTCTAGTACTATAATCAAAAAAGCAATTAGGTGCAGTCAACAGTATTTTTTGATGCAAAAAGCAAGAAGATTTATTTCATCTGTACAAGCGGGCCACCTCCCTGCCTCGGGAGCAGGGATTAACAATCTCATATCTTTTTTAAAGGCTAAGACCATAAAATCACCATAGCAACTGGAGCAATACATGATTGGTCACTTTAAAAGTCATACTATAATCATAAGGTTGCCTTAAGATCAGCTGGTTAGGGGGCTTTTACAACTGGGTGTTGGTCACAGTTATTCTGCTAGGAACTTCTGGTATTTTAATCTCAGGTTTAACTATTATGTCCTATCTGAGTTGATTACAACTATCTGGGCTGGGTCACTCTGTTTCCTGGGACAGACTTTTAGACTTTTAGTTCCTTGTTCTTGTGGGAACTAAACTGCTAAATACCTGAACTGAATGCCTGGGTCAGACCCTAGAACCCAGGGTCCTTCATTCCCCCATTTTCTTTTTGGGTACTGTCTCAATCATGAGACTCTGGCAATATGCTCATGGAAGTGGTCTATCTACTAGATGGTTTTGTGCCCACCCCTGCAGGCCCAAACTGATCTGCAAGGTCTCAAAAGAGTAGCTGGGACCTGACTTGCAAAGCCAACTCTAGGCTGTAGGGACCTTTGGCTTCCACAAAAAGATTTGTCTCCTATACCAGGTTTCCTTTTTACTTAGCATTTCAACCTGTTATGGGTTTGAGGGTAACGGTCATAGTTTCTCTTTATTACTGCTTCAAGCTGATATTCGGGTGTTGTTGTTAGGGCCCCAAAAGGTTGAAAAGCTAGTAAAGGAATTGGGCTCCAGGGCTTCTGTTAGGAGCCCGTAGCTGTCTGATCCAGTAGCTGAGAGACAGGAAACAACTCACATCGGTAGAACTGGTTCACAGGCTTCCAGCCAGTCCAGCGCTCCTAGTCAAGTGGAAATCTGTTGAAATATGTTAAAACTGAGAACAAAAGTTTAGAATTTAAATCTTGGGCCCAGTCTTAGTAATTTGGGAAGGGCAAGAGTCCCCAAACCAGAAGAGAAAAGTATCATCCTTAGGAACAGACAGGTGAGAAAACTTAGGCTGTACTTATCTGGAATCTTTTTGGCCTCTGTGAACTGGATCCAAATTCTACGATTCTCTTAAGCTCATACAAATTGCAAAAAGACATAAGAATTTTAATTATATTAGTATTCCCAATCAGGCTTTATAAAATGAGCTTGAAAACTGGCTATCACCTTGCAGAAGGATCTGATTGTCTGATTCTACCAAGCTGACAAAGTTATAACTAGCCCAGCCATCAATACTTGCAGAGATCTGAGAAGGATAAATTATACCTAAGTGCAGAATGAGAAGCTTCTGAATCTACTAAAAACAACAGAGACCAGTTCATACCTAGTTAGCCAAACCCAGGTCTCCACCTTGTTGGAGGCGGAAGTATCCAAACAGCATCAGTCTTCAGCTGCCAGGCCTTTAAGGTGGGAGATTTTTCCCTACAGTAGAGGGACATATGGGAGAAGACTGACCTTACTTTGTCTAGGCAAAAGGGTTCAATCAATTCTCCAATGTCCTCAGATCTAGGCCAGGTTCCTGGCAGCAGGCAGGCATTGTGCTATGGCATCTTGCCCAGGTCAGCACTGCTACAATCCAGAGAGAGATCCTGGTGTCTCATAATCTTCTTTGGAGACCTTGGGTCACTGTTAGGATCTGGGAGTCTCTGTCTGAGAAATAAACATTTTAAATGTCATATTCTGCAGATCTCTGAAATATGAGGGCTGCCCAGGTATATCTGCATAGAAAAATTTTGTTTCTAGTTACTTGTAAGCTTAACCCTGAAACTTATACAAGAGACTAAATCTCAACCCTATAATTAATTACAGTACTTATAAGAATGACTGCTTGTGTTTCTTAATAGCCTTGAATTAGCTTTCATTGTTTTCATTTGTATATTTCACAAATATTTCATGGATGTCTTTATTATCACTTTAAATCTTAAAAAGTTTGTTCTCAAAACTATGTGCTGAACTTAGATTTAAGATCTATGTCCAGCAAGATAACCTGTCTTTGAAACCTTGATTACATACTTATAAACTTGTTTTCAGATAAGTTAAAAAAATTTCTAGCACATAGAATCTATTTTTACACTCAGCATGGAGTTTGTATGCTCAAATTAGGTCATCTGCCAAAGTTCTTGTCACATAAATATCAATAGTGCATGATGATTAATAAAAGTAAGCTAATTTCAGCATTTTAACAATTATAGTTATATTATATTCACACATACAGAGTTGGATCCAAGTTACATACATACATTTAAATTTAAAGCTAGATTTCATCTACACATAGTTAACTCTAAGTCACATACATGTCCATATAACCATACATATGTCATAAATATTTTGCAGTGAAGAATCATCAGCTAATTCCAAAATGAAGAAAAACCAAATTGAATTAACCCAATATCTTACTGTTTCTTTTTAAAATTCAGTATCTGCAGGTATGAGAAACTACAGCAAACAAAATCCACATCACCTCTTACTTTCTATAACATTATATATACCTTTTACAACATTTTATATACCTTCAGTTGGTCTAATTCCTTAGGCATCTTTGCTTCAGATATTTTTTTTTTCTTCTGGTCCCTTTATTTTTTAAATGAAAAGATATCAATAGCAGGATCATTTGAGCAGCCACATGTGTATGACATTTTAGTGACTATCTTCCATACAACAATCACTGTATTTTTTCCAGATGAAAATAAGTACATTTAACTCTTCTCACAGCAGTTACTAAAAGCTTAAAAATAAATAGAAATAGAAATTTTAAAAATTCTTAACAGATTTAGTAATATTAATAAACAATTACAAATTAGCCACCTCAAAAAAATCATGCATTAATTCTATGTTTCTCAGAAAATGGTTCATTGAAAATGGGGTGGGGAGAGCCTACATATTCACATCTGTTCAAACTATGCTGAATTTTACATCATGGCAAATGGGACAGTGGTGGTAGCTAGGCTGTTTTATTATAATTTTTTTCACTCATTTAGAATTGTTGGGGAAACTCTTAGTACAAATAGAAAGAAGATGCTGGGGACAGTTGGAGGATGGTTGTAGGGTGAGTAAGCAAAGGACAATGTCATTATCTATTAGACCAACAGATCTCTATGAAACGCCATACTTGTCAAGCATTGTGTCAGATGGTAAGAGCTAAATGGTAAATGAGATAGGAAATTTGTGTCTTTAAACTTTGAATTATCAGAGTTTTCAGAGTGAGAATATAGGATACAATATGATAAATGCCATAGAAATACATGGGAAGGGAAGGACCAAAAACACATTCAGAAAAGGTGGCCTTAATGGAAAATTGGCCCTTTCTAGCTAGAGGATAAGTAAAGAGCAAGGAGACAGAAGACACAGGGTTTGGAAATTGTAAAGGGTGTTTGGAAAAGAGAGTGCCAGCAGTAGCCAACATAAAGCAAATGCCTTTCTAATTCATGTCTCTATCCTGATATATAGGGTAGTACCTTGCCTGTGGGAAAATATATATTAAATGAATGAGTCCACATTTGCTAAAGCCTAAGGAATTCAAGAAAATAAATAGGAAATGATAGGTCTTAGCATGTCAAACCAAAGAGTTTGGACATTGTTTTATAGACTTCAAAGATTCTCAAACAGAAAAGTTTGTCTTCATCTATAAAATACAAATGCAGCTCTCAATATCTCCTTCCAGGTTGAAAATAATAAACTATCTACAAATGCAGTTGTATTGCCACTGGAAAGTATTTGAGGAAGACTGGACATCAGACAATTGTCTGACAATTGTACAGGAGAGGTGAATATAGTTGGACACCTTTCAGACCTGGGATCAAGGATCTCCTTACAATCACAAAGTCATGCTGAGCTGGGATAAGGCATAGGCAGAATCTGGCACACTTTGTGCAACTGTGCTTTCATTTTTTCTTTGTCTTCAGGGTACCACAGGACTGCTCTTCAGAGAGAAGTCCTGGTGTTTTCTTTCAAAATCTTTGCAGAGATGCTTTCTTTCAGCATCTTTTTAAGAAAATACACCTTGTTGAGATGGGTAAGTGATGCCACAGCTATACACATCAGATAATTAGGGAACAGTCATTCAAAGCACTACTGTCTAGATCAGGTGTGTTCATCTGGTGAACACAACTTGTGACAAGGACTCCTTGAACCAGCAACAGCCATGTCTGAAGCCATCTGCACTTTTGTGCAGTTTGACCCAATTTCAGGGTGTTTCTCTTTAGTTTCTAAGAAACAAGACAGGGATGGGCTCTTTCATAGTTAACATATAAAAAGTTTAACTATAATGAATATTTTTAATTTCAGCTGTACTGAGTTCAGTCTCTTATGTTACAAAATAAACACATTGTTTTGGAAGAGGGTTGAGTCACCAACAAAGCAATAAGCAGCTTGGATTCTATTTCAAATTGCGTCCAAAACTGGCTGCATGACCTTAGCAAATTCTTGTATTCTAAGCTCACTTCTTTTTTCCCCATTTTTTGTTTTATTTTTGAATAAAGTCTCATCTTTAATCCATGTATGTCCTTGTTCAAACTCCCTTCCCTCTCCCACCCCTCCCAGTCACTCTCTCTTCTCCCCATCTCCTCATCTCCTCCCCAGCAAGGGCAGGCGGTCCCAAGGTCCCAAGGTGCTAGGCCCACTTCTAAAGAAGAAATATTATGAGGATCACCTTGGTTTTCACATGCTATGGTTTTCTACTTCTTCTGCTGAGAAAATCTGAATGGAGATGAAAAAATGATGTAGTCCGATTTTCAACCTTAAAGCTAGCTATTTTTACTATCAGTATGTTGAAACCCAAAAGCCTTTCTTAAGGAGACATTTTAAGATTGAAAACTGGAATAAGTGAGTTTACATGTCATAGTGATGAAGCTAAGGGGAATCAGTCAATCAGAAACAGAACATTGGTCACTTCCACAAAGCAGAAAAACTAGTAAAATTAGTTATGGTGCTTCTAGATCCACCCTTCATGGTAAAAATTCTAGCTGCCCCCAACTTCTCCTTTGACATTGGACATGAAGTTTTAGTATTACCAATCTAGAGTTTTGTAAAACTTGGGAACCAGACAGCTAGTTTTTTTTTTTCTCACTCTGTGAGGTCTACACTACCTTGCCACTAATAATACGTCTTGGAGAAGCTTCTATTTAAGCCACTTTTATATAGTATGTGTGTTGTTGTTGTTGTTGTTGTTGCTGCTGCTGCTGTTGCTGTTTTGACCAAGTTCTGAGGCCCTTTCTAAAAGCTAGTCAGTTTCTCTAAGCATCCAGTTAAATCTATATTCTCTACAATTTCTTGTATGAGACTCTTACATTCCAGGTCACTATATACCTACCCCTGAGCCAAATACTACTCATCCAAGAACAGTCAAAGATGATTCAAAAGAGACACTCCTAATCCTCCCTTCTATGCTTGGCTTATTCCTTTCCTTAGAAACCATAGTGAAGGTGCTTGCCTATCCTTACCCTGACCCTGCTTTCTCTGCTTCTTAATCAACACTGGTGCCTTCTATGTGGCTCCAGCAGCTCCTTCTTTTCTCTGTAATAATATTCTCCAGCTTCACTTTCTAGCTTTACCCAAATTAATCTGAGTAAAAGAATCAGGCTGGATTAAACATAAATCAAATAAGAGCAGATTATCTAAGCTTGGATAGTTACCTGAAGTCTAATACAAATACCTTGATTTGAAGTATGTATTGGCTAGCTTCCTACAATCATGACCATATCAAGAGCATCTTGAAATGAAACAAGACTCATTTTGGCCCATAGATTCCAAGGTTTCAATCTGTATTTGGCTCCACTACATTGGGCCTGAAATAAGGCTGAGTATCCTAAAGGTGAAAGTATTGAAAAGGACTCTGTGCATCACAGAAAGGAGGCAGACAAGAAAGAGGAGGCAGAAAGGAAGAGAGGACAAGGTGGATCCTCCAAAGGCATGTCTCAGTTTCCTGTTCTTCAGTCAAGCTCTACCACCAAACAATGGTATCATCACCCAATAATTCCATCAAATGCAACTCTACCAACAGATTAATTCTTTCACCAAGTCAGACCCTCATAATCCATGCTATTTCCCAAAGCCCATTAGTGAAACCAAAGCTTCTAGTGCATGAGCTTATAGGAAGAATTATATATACAAATTAGGTTAATTGGGGGCCACACTTTGTCCTTCAAAATTTCCCTAACAGATTAAACCAATAACTCCAGCTCAGATAGTATTCTTGCTACTTTTCCTCCTTTCCTCTTCTTTGCTTTCCCAGTCCTGATTTGCTGGGAGCCAACTTTGGCCTTTTAGTATAGGCATGCAAGCTTAGCCATTTTCAGTTTATGAGTTAGCCATGTTTATAGGCCTCTATTCCCCTTCTGTAATAGTTAGCCACTTACCAGCAATTATGTGACTCACCCTAGGTTTCCAGGAATAGCTTTATCTTCCTGATAGAAAGGAACACCTATGCAAATTATCTGCAGCTAAGACATTCCATGATTAGATTGCACATCAACCCTTCCCCATGACTCTCTGCCATGCCTACCTCTTTCACTATATAAACCCCCTGAGAAAAATAAATGTCACCCAGCTTGAAAGGAATACTGTCTTGCTGTGTCATTCTTTGTGTCTCTTGCCCCTCTCATTTCTCCCCTTTAGGTTGCTGATCCCCATTTTTTTCATCCTGCTGGTATGGACATTGATTTTTGAGAGCACATCCACACTAAATAACCAGAAATTCCTGCTTCAGGCTGTTACTGGGGATTTGACCAAAGGAAGGAAGTTTGAGAACAGTTAATGGCATAAGACTTTTTTTCATATAATCCACACAATAGTTCTTTTAGACTAGTTTCATAATCTTCAGTTTAGTAAACAAGAAAGTTGAGGATCATAAAAGGCAGATATACCAAAGTCGCATAGTGAACAAGTATTAAATCATGCCCAAGACCTGGTCCGGTGATCTGGTTGCCATAAGAAGTCAGTGGACATGAGAGACAGCATTCAGTCTATCTTATTGAGGTGTCAGTCTCTCCTTAAGTCTGCATGCACAGTCTTGGCCCATACTGGTTCAGCTCACTGAACTCAATTTGAGGTTTCCATGAAGTCATATCAGCAATCTCATTACCCAAAGGCCAAAGACAGCTTCAGAAAGACACTTCCTAGCTTGAACATCTTTTTTTTTTTAATCTACATTTTCCTAATCTTACTCCCATAAGAAAAGGCAGTACTACTCATCCCCCAAATGTCCAAGAGCATTTTTCAAACTTTCAGAATCTCCATGAATTCCTCCTATCATGCTCTCAGAGACAATGAATTTTAATAACTTGCCCACTCTACTCCCACTGTACTTCTCAAGCAAGCCTCCCTTCTCACCAATGTCACCTGCCTTGGTCCTTCTGGCTTAAATCATGATTACTGCCCCTTAGATGGAGTTATTGTATTCTTAGCCACCACACCTAGGTGATTCTAACATCTTCTTTCCCAAGCAGCACCTCAACTAAGGTCATCCCCTGTTAAGCACCGTCCTTCTGTAGTGTCATTTCTAATAAAGTTCCAACTTTCCCTCTGCCTCTCAGTCTAGCCAGTAGGACAACCCAGGCTCTGTAGCACCATTTCTCTAGCTGCTCCTCCAATTGTAGGCCCCTGCTTTGACCTTCACCTATGCTCTGAGCCTTGAAGGACACAGCCTATGGGTTGCTAGCTCCACACCCTTTTCAGTTTATTCCTGCCTTTCTGCCTGTAGGCCCTTGCTGCCACATTCAGCCCGCAGTCTACTGTGGGTACCTAGTCGCATACCCTATGTCTCCCATTGTCCCATTTGTTTTGGCTTTCCTGCCTGTGTTAGGATGGTTCAGGAAGCTGGGCTTTTTATCTAAAGTCAGTAATCTCCAGCTACCTGGGGAACACCCATTGTGCTTCCCACCAAACAAAATGTAGCCCCATATTTAAGTTGTGATTCAATAAAGTGGCATTCTCTCTGAGCACAGGCATGTCTGTGTCCTCTTTCAATCTGCAGGCCAAGCCTGATCACTGAATCCAAGTAGTGCAGGACACCAAACCCAATCAGTTCCAACACCCCTCAGCAAATCCCTTGTGAATCCTCTTCCATCTGTGTTATTGTTTCACCTTGTGTTGAAACATTCTAACCTCTCTTTTTCTCTAAGTTAAACCCAACTATCATGTGTTATCTGAATAAGCATGTTCCTGATCCAAAAGGGAGAGAGACCTTCCTATGAATCTCAGGAAACCTGTCTGGAATACTTCACTGCAGAAGTTATTTGAGGTACCTTAGGAAAACTATGCTGATAAATACTCTTTCCTGGAGTGTAGGGAGCTGCGTTGTACTACGCCCTAAAAGTGGTGCTGGTTTCCACCTTCCACCTTCCTGATGGGATGTTGAGTGCTCTCGGGAGTAAACAACTCCTTATTGGCTGTAGGTGAGGATGGTGGCTTGCTGGGAGCACCACAGGCTCAAACATATGCCCAAGGCAGAGCACTCAGGTGGAAATTCTCCAGGTGGCTGGAATGTAAACAACTTAGGTTCACCTGTTCTCATTTAGGATGGCTGTCAATCACTGGGTGTCATGCGGTGTCTGTTAAAAGCCTCCACCTGAGTTACAGTGAATGAGGCCATGATCCCATAAGTCTGTATTGACTCAGCCAAAGATTTTATCACTTTGAAATCTAAGGGCTCCTCGTATCCAATTTCCTTGTGGATCTTGAACACTGGATAAGCTAAGCGTAACTCTTTTCTGACTGCCTTCCATGCCCCTGGGCTGAAAGCACGCCCTAAACTGCCATTCCCACCTTCCAAATAGGGAGGGGGAGCCGAAGGCGAGGCTTGACATGCTGGGAATCTGCAGCATTCTTCTCTATCTGGATCTCCCTTTTCATTTCATTCATTCATTTCATTTTCATTTCATTCATTCATTTCATTCATTTATTTTTGTTCTTTTTATTTGTTCTATGAGTGACAGCAGCTCTTCCTCCAAGTCTGTAGACTCAGGAGTTTCTATATCAAAAAGGTCGGGGTACAACTCTCCCCTTTTACTCCGTCCTTTACTGCCTGCCTCTGATCTCTCCTCCTGTAATATTTCTAAGGCGGCCTTGCCACTTTCCACTGCCTCGCCATAGCGCTGATCTTCAAGATTACCTCCTATCAGCTTCAGGTGACCTCAGCAAATGGAACCACACCTGCCTAGAACTAATCCACAGGTTTTGATCCTCTGTGGAGACAAAACCAGAAACTGTTTTCCCAAGTAACATTCTTATAAACCGATTACAAAGTCAAGACATCTTTAAAGTACTTGTATTTGTTTAACTTAGCAGCCTTAGCAATCAATTGTCTTTCTGCAATTAGCTCACCAAAAGTCAAGAACTTGAAAGTAAACGAAATATAACCCTTATCTAGACTCTCTGTTTATCTGCCATCTTTACGTGGCCTTTATCCTTTATTTCCTATTTCCCTTTCTTAAAGGGCTTTCTTACTCTTCCTTCATAACTTTAAAGGTTTCTCGGAGCCTTTACCAAACAGCTCCAGCCTTGCTACTACTTTTACTTTCACCTTTGAGCTCAAGTCTACAATAATTGTTACTTTCACTTTAAGCCAAAATTGGCAACTGCTGCGTTACTTTCACTTTAATCCGAAACTGCTGTGCTATTTTCACTTTGATCCAAAACTGCTGTGCTACTTTCACTTTGAGCTCAAGGCTACCATGCATCCACAGCTGCAAAAGATTATACCCACTCATCAGTGAGCTCCCTCTTCTCCACCTTTACCTACAGGTTGGAGCTACCCGCTAGTGCCAAGAGGTTACCCTCACTCGTTGGTGAGCTCCCTCTTCTCTGCCTTATCCTATCTATAGGCCAGAGCTACCCCGCTCTAACTGCGGATCCCAACTCACCTGGGACTTACCGGTGCACCCCCCCCCAACTGCAGAGAGTTCTGAATCCTGTCATTCGTTGGCACAAGTTCAGTTCTTATCTTCCCAGGTTTCGGCACCACTTGTCGCGTGCCACCTTGCCAGCAAGGAACACACAGCACGGGATCCTTCTCTTTGCAGTTTATTCAGGCCTTTCAAATATCTTCTTGTCTTTCACTCACTCACTCTCACTCTCAGACAGATGACGAACGACTCACTCACTCTCTCATGGACGACGAACGACCCCAGGGGGGAAGTCCACTCATGGCTAAATACCCTCTGGGCCTCCAATCCCAGTAAGCCACATGGACATTGCCCATAGGTCCTGAGGTGCCGGAACCAAGCCACCATCCTTGCCTACAGCCAATAAGGAGTTGTTTACTCCCAAGAGCACTCACCATCCCATCAGGAAGGTAGAAGGCGGAAACCAGCGCCACCTTTAGGGTGTGGTACAACACAGCTCCCTACACTGGAGGAACAGGTGTCACATAGGAACCTGAGGAGCATCATGGAGAAAGACTGGATCACACAGAAGCTGCTGTATGTCTACCAGATCCAAGAAGAAAAGTGACTCTGAACTTCCAAATGGCCAAATTTTAAAAAGGAAATGTGGCTGAGTGTATCTAGTAATTACTCTTCTCATTGCTATGACAAAATATCTGACAAGAAACAATTGTAGAGAGGAAGAATTCTGGCTTAGTTTGAGGCTGTGCTAAAAATTTGGTTGCATATGAGCACTGAAATCCTAGTTTGATTTTGTATAGTTCAACATGCTGCATGCCATAGCCTAGGCACAAATGCTTTAGTTCACAACCACTTATCTTTCCCCTTAAGTCACCTACCTTTACCATATGACAGGAGTCATGAAGAAGAGGAATAACAAAATGCTGAGCAGAAGAAGCACTATGGACTAAGTATGTTTTGTATGCTAATATAACCCTGGATCAGCTGGCACTCTGATTTTTGGACTTCACTGACTTTCTAACTATGCAAAAATAAAAGCAGTTTAAGTTATGCCTTCTATAGAACTGGTCACAGCAGTACAGAGAGGCTGCTAAAAAGACAGAAAGTGCCATGGACACCAGCTTTACTATTCTACAGAGTAGGGGTGAACCCCAAAGTAAGTATAGACTTAACTATGAGGGCAGAAAGCAACACCAAATTGCTTTATCCCTTTGTCTTCCTGTCCTCCACACATCTATCAATGGCATGGGAATTAAAAATCCTTCCTTTCATCACATAACATCCTTAAAAATAACAATATTTTAAGATGTAAAACAATAATCCAGGTTTGAAGGACAACATGATTGATTTTTAATTATATGGAAAATCATTTGCAAAATGAATTTAGAAAAATTATTCTCCAAAACAAAAACTAGAATCTTACTTTGTTGTTGTTTCATTTTGCTTATATTCTCCTCTGAAGAGACTTTAGAATAAGCAGTTACCAAGACTGGGACACAACTCAGGTAATAAATTCAAGGACTCAGAGTCAATTCCTTGAGTCCACACTAAACACGTTTTTAAAAATTAAGCATGCTGTTATGCTTTCTTATAATCTAATTCTCAGAAGTAGAGTGTGGATATATGTTAAATATTTAATAAATCCTAGGATATCAGAGAGACCACCCAGTCCAATCCTAGGGAGACAGCTCAGGAAATCCTTGATCCTTGAATACTAGGATAAACAGCTGAATCAATCACACACACCTTTAATCCCAGCACAGAGAAAGCCGGAGTAGTGATCAACATCCTTTATCCCCTAACTCCAGAGACAGAATTTCTTCTGTTTCTGTGAGTTCAAGGCTACATGCCTTTAATCCTATTCTGGATGGTATAGAGTATATAAGGGCTGTAGAAACCAGGCAGAACAGAAGCTACTGGCAGAAGCGACCAGGAGTGAGGATGAGAAAGTTGCAAGACAGCTGGGTAAGAATTGACTGTGGTGCTTCCTCTCTCTGATATTTCTGCCTTCCCCAATATTTGGCTCTGAGTCTCATTCATACTACTATAGTAGACACAGGTGGAGGTAGGTCCCTGGCCTGCCAACCTTCTGGGCAAGTTGCTGACCACTGAAAGTTACTGTCTCAAAAACAGAAGAAATGGGTCATGGAAACACCTTAGGATGAAGATGACCCTAAAGATTGTGTCCTACCATGTGCATACACATGCAAACATATCCCATACTTGTGAACAGAGAGAGAGGGGAGTAAAGACACAGAGAGAGCTCTTAAGGTGAACTCTACCATGATGAAATTTCTATTTTATCCATTTTTAATTTGCCAAATTTATTTATGGCATTTTCATACATATGTGCTATTGTAATTTATTCTTCTTCCTCTCCTTTCACCATAGCTTCTCTGTCCCCACTATCTTTCTGGTCTCCCGCCCCCACAGTGTTCTGATGATTTAATTTCATGTATATTCCTTTAGCTTCATCTCCCTGCCTTTAAATATCTTACTCCAACCTCAGGGTCTCCCCCCGCTCTCTCTTACACACACACACACACACACACACACACACACACACACACACACACACACACACACTGAAGTTTAGATCCTACAGTGAAAGAAAACATGAAAGTCTTGATTTCTAAATTTGGCTCTTCACTTTATTTTCATCCATTTCCCTAAAATGTTAGGATTTAATTTTCTTTACTGCTGAGGAGAAGTTTTAATGTGTAAATGAAGCACATTTTTTTTTATCTAACTGAATACACAACAGACACACTTGTACTTCTGGATTTGCTGCTATCATAAGTAAGAAGTGGAATTGGCCTAGATGCCATTAACATAAAAATGAGTAAGAAAAACAAAATCTTCTCTTTTTCTCATTTAAAAAGGTTTTTTTTTTTTTCATTTTACATACTAACCACAATTCCACAATTCCCCCAACCTCCACTCCTCAGAGAGAGTAAAGTCACCCTTGCGGAGTCAACAAAGTCTGGCATATCAAGTTGAGGCAGGACTAAGCCAATTCTCCCTGTATCAAGGCTGAGCAAAGTATCCCTCTGTAGAGAATGGGTTCCAAAAAGCCAGTTAATACACTAGGGATATATTTTGTTCCCACTGCCAGTGGCCCTACAAGCTGCCCAAACCACAGACTGTCATCCACATCCAGAGGGCCTAGTTTTGTCCTATGCAGGTTCTCCAGCTGTCAATCCAGAATCAGTGAGTTCCCACTAGCTTGGGTCAGTTGTCTCTGTGGATTTCCCCATCATGATCTTTACCCCTTTGCTCATATAATCTCTCCTCCCTCTCTTCAACTGGACTGAGAGCTGAGCTCAGTGCTTAGCTATGGATCTCTGCATCTGTTTCCATCAGTTGCTGAGTGAAGGTTCTATGACAATTAGGGTAGTCATTATTCTGATTCTAGGGGAAGGCCAATTCAGGTACCCTCTCCACAACTGCTTGGAGACTTAGCTGGAGTTATTCTTGTAGATTCCTTGGAATTTCCCTAGCACCAAGTTTCCCCCATTCACAAAATTGCTCTCTCTATCAAGATATCTCATTCCTTTTTCTTCTCTGTTTCTCCCCCAATTTTATCATCCAGCCATCCCTTTCCCTTACACTTTTCTCCTACTTCCCTTTCCCCTGTACCCCTCCCCCAAATACTCTCAGTTTATTCAGAAGATGTGATCTATTTCCCCTTCTTAGGGTCCCCTTGGTTACCAAGTTTCTCTAGGGTTGTGGATTATAGCCTGGTTATCTATGTATAATAGGCACTTTTGAGTGAGTACACACCATGTTTCTCTTTCTGGGTCTTTTTCTAGTTTATTAAAATGACTGATTAATTGTTTAAATGGCTAAAATAATTGTCAGCATCTTATTCTAAGGACATTTTGGCTTTTACTTATTATGTAAGAAAATGAGCAAGGGAGTCTTTCCTGACTATCATATTTATTGTGTCTTTTTCTTTTTCACATTCCAGTAAACATGATTTTCAGTGCTTAGTAAATTGAAACTTAATAAGCAGAGTTCAGAAACATCTGACTTAACCAGACAATTAGGCTTTAGGTTTAATTGACTCTTATCTTCCTAAGTATATAGAAGATTTATAGTGATCCCAGTTCATCATCTGCTCTCAATAGGATTTCTAAGCCTCTTTTCTCTAAATGGTCTACTCCTACCTCTATGCACTGCAATTTCCTGGGAGAATTTCAGGAAATTCAGCATCAGGTGGCAATGTCATGAAGGCTTACCCTTGTCAGAGTCAAATAACCCCACAGCTGCTTCTCTTTGCATTTTAACTGAAAATTATTAATGTAAAAAACTATGCTAGCAAATATGGTAATCACTGTCAGATTTTATTAGTGTTTGTTTGTACTGCTATTTCAACAATCAAATATTAACAACTATTTGGATAAATTAATTCTATATTTCCAAAGAATGATTGCTAAAGTTCAGCCAAATATTAGGTCAGCAGCTGGATGCCATGGATAAGTAAAAGAAGTAGAAAGTCTGTGGTGATATATTTTATATTTAATAAAATCAGCCTGGAATATCAAAGCACAGAGTCACCCACAGTAAAGCCATGAAAGTCAAAGAGTGGTGACTCACACCTTTAATCTCATTACTCAAGAGACAGAGCCAAGCAGTAGTGGTTCACACATTTAATCCTAACTCAAGAATTATGATGCAGAGTTTAACCCAGAAGTAAAACAGCTAAATGGGGAAGATATTTAAGGCAGAAGGAGACAGACATTCATGCATTCTGTAGAAATAACCAGCCAAGCTGAGGACTCATGAAAATAACATTTACCCTGCTTGGCCTGAGAAGTTGGCTGGGTGAGAATTGGCTGTTTCCTCTCTCTGATGTTCCAGCTTTTCCCCAATATATGGCTCCAGGATTCCATTATATACTAATTAGAATTTGTGCAATATTTGGCACCCATGTGGGATACAAATTCACAAAAAAACCACTTGCCAACCAGAGCTACTCATGGCCAGAGTAATGACCAGCTGACTAAGTTTTCTGTTAGAAGTTAACCATAGACAGAGCTCACCAGTGTGTCTTCTCCACATTTATCTGGGTAAGCTTTTCAAACAGTGGCCTCTATCTCCTGTTGGATTGTGGTTTTTCTCTTTTATGGACTCCCTCCTTGAGCTACCACCATACTATGTAACTGTCCCCACAGAAATCTAAATTATTACTGACAACAAGTTTGGTGAGTAAATTGGGTTTTTGCAAAAATAGAAATTTGTTTAAGGCAAAGAGAAAATTTTTTCCACAGTAAAAATGAGAAAGAGTAGAATAATGGAAGATGGTTGGTCTTTCTTTAATATTACTCTAG
Organism: Sigmodon hispidus; assembly: GCA_004025045.1. Lineage (NCBI taxonomy): Eukaryota > Metazoa > Chordata > Mammalia > Rodentia > Cricetidae > Sigmodon > Sigmodon hispidus. The sequence continues at coordinate 24,134 of PVIH01002752.1, read as the reverse complement.
ACAATTTGAAACTGGAACTGATAAAGGAGAAGATAAATAATTTAGATGGTATTATCATTATAATGTTTATCAAAATGTTTATTATAAATATTATTTGTTTGATTATTTCTGTTTTATCATTTAAAAAGTCAATTAATGTTAATGACAAGAAGAAAGTCTTTAAAAAGCCTGTTAAGAGAGCATACAGAGATACTTAGACCCAGACAGAGTACTTTAAAGAATCAATCTCAACATTGTCTTATAAGATTACAGAAAACATACTAATGCTTTTATATAGCCATATGTAAGTTATATGCAGTAACTTAAAAGAAATTGCAAAATGATAAAAAATTGTTCAGAAGTTAGTTGGGTTCCAGTACAAATATTTCAAGAAAGCAATAGAGTCAAGGAAGCAATCATCACTTATGGTATGCACTCACTATTTGTAAAACAAATGTTAAATTCCTGGCCAACATATAACTGAATTATCCCAAAAGACCCATCAGAAATGGTTACTGCTACTTTGGAGAATGGGCCACCCTTATAGTGAAAAATATGATGGAAAGATGAGACTAAAACAATAGAACAAAGAATCAGAGATAAAGGCATAGAAATCTTTCAAGACCAAGGTCTTGGGAAGGGAGATTATGCTTATGTAAAAAAGCAATCACTATATGATTTGCACACCCTAGATTTATGCATAATGGCAGCCTTAAATGCATGGAATAGAACTGAAAAAATAGAAAAGAAAACTGTATTCCTTACAAAAGTAATTCAAGAGCCGGGAAAAAAAAAAAAAAACTTTACAGATTTGTTCTTTTTTCAGAGATTAAATGCAGTGATAAATAGAATGGTACTAGATTCAGAAGCTATGTAAATAATAATTGAATCTCTGACTTTTAAAAATGCTAACTCATAATGTGAGAAAAAAATAATTATACTGTTAAAATCAAGGTCAGCACCCATGGAGGATTGGATTTGCCATACAATTAATTTAGAATCTTATAACCATGATAATAACTGGGTATGAGAGGTTATTTCTAGAGGCTTAAGAAAAAAAATCAAAATATCAAATGTTACAATTGTGGAAGGCAAGGTCACATAAAAAGAGATTGTAAACAAGACATTCCCAGAAACAATATGTTTGTTAGGAATAGTCTCAAGAAAATGCCCTCCTTTCTGGAGTATGAGAAGGTGTGGCAAAGAGAAGCATTGAACTAATGAGTGCAGGCAAACAAAGGACAGATACAGTAATTTTTACAATTTGGAAATGTCCTGAGGGGAATTTTGAAAGCCCCCCCCCATATCAAACCCAGTTCAGTCTTATCCTGCCACCATGGAGGAAACACCTTCCCAGAGCAATTAAAGAAACTAAAGCCTATTCTAACAAACCATAATGCTCTAAACAATAGAAAAGCTACAGAAAAGAGAGGGGAAAATAGAATAATAAAACCATAAAAAACATTTTTAGCAAACTTTTGGTAAATAAACAAAGGCCAACGTTAAAAATATAAATAAATGACATTGTCATTGAAGCTTTGGTAGACACAGGAGTGGATGTAACAATAATTTTATCAGAATCTTGGTATCCAAAATGGCCCCTTTAGCTTTGGGGAATTGGGACATTATCCCAGGTAAAATGGAGTTCAAGATGGCTTTAATGTATAGTGCCAGAAAGACAAAGAGGAAAATCAAAGCCTATGTGGCTGATATTGCTATGAATTTATGGAGACAAGACTTACAGCAACAATGGAATATTCAGATTAACATTCCTTCAGTCTCAGAAACATACCATAAACTAACATATGTTTATGGGAAAAACATTAGAAGGTATTATGAGAAATATTCAGGTTGTACAAAAACAAAGCACAATAGCTACTGATCTTTCAAAGGTACCAAAGCACTACCTTTAAAATGGTTAACAGATAAGCCTATATGGGTTCAGTAATGGCCTTTAACAAATGACAAATTGCAGGCCTTAGAACAACTGGTACAGGAGCAGTTAAATGCTCAGAGTATTGAAGAATCAACCAGCCCTTGGAATTCTCCTGTATTTGTTATCAAAAAGAAATCTGGAAAATGGAGAATGGTAACAGATCTAAGAGCAGTAAACAAGGTGATCCAGTCAATGGGCTCTCTATAATCTGGAATTTCTTTGCCTTCTCTGCTACCTAAAGAATGGTCTATTATACCTATTGACTTAATAGACTGTTTCTTTAGTATGCCTCTACAAGAACAGAACAAAGAAAAATTTGTTTTTATAGTGCCCACTTAAAATAATTCTTGGCCTGTAAAAAGATATTAATGACGGGTTCTCACATAGGGAATGTTAAATAGCTCTACTCTGTACCAATAGTTTGTACAACAGTCATTAGAAATGATGCAACCAATTTCCACAAGCTATCATTTACCACTACATAAATGATATCTTGTTGACTGACTCAAATTTAGATACATTAAAAAGAATGTTTGAAAAAGTGAAAAAAAAATGCCTTCTTAGAGATTACAAACTGCTTTTGAAAAAATACAAAGAGGAAATTCCATTAATTATTTAGGACACAAAACAGGTCAGCAAATAGACCCCAAATTGTACAAATCAAGAGATATAGATTGCGGACTCTTAACAATTTCCAAAGAGACATTTTCAATATATGAGCCACTATTAGGGTAAAAATCATAAACTAGATGATTTGTAAAAACCTTAAATGGTGACAAGAACTTAAATAGTTAAAAATAATTGCCAGCTGAAGCTGAGAGAGAATTGTCTTTGGTGAAAAAGAAATTACAGGATATACATGTGGATTTTGTGGATCCAGACCTTACATGCATTCCGCTTATTTTACCCTGTAAGCATTCTCCTGCAGAAATTTTAATGCAAAGAGAAAATATATTGGAGTGGGTATTACTACTACATAAATTGAGTAAGAAACTAAAGACATATGTGGGAAAGATTTCTGATTTGACTTTTAAAGAAAAATTAAGACTTTGCCAATTGGCATGAATGGACCCAGCAGAAATTGTTGTTCCTTTAACTAATGAAGAAATTGACCAATTATGGTCAGAAAGTAAACTATGGCAGAAAAGCTTACAGCAACTTTTTGAGAGAGATTAACAAATATCTTCAAAGCAAAATAAATTAATTAAACTTATAAAGGAAAATAACTGGATTCTTCCTCATGTTGTATGGGATGCACAAATTTCTGAAGCCTCTACATTTTATACTGATGCAAACAAATCAGGAAAGGCAAGTGACAAATCCAAAGATGTAAGCAAAGTGGTTCACAGCCCTTATAATTCTGACCAAATGTCAGAATCATTTGCTATCATGATGATATTCATAGATTTTCACAGAACCTCTTAACACAGTCAGTGTCTCTTAGTATACACAAGGAGTAGTTTTATATACTGAAACTGCTGATTTTATTAATGATGAGTCAGAACTAACTTCATTATTTATTCTGCTATAAGAATTGATCAGAAATAGAAATAATCCCTTCTATATAACACACATCTGATTCCATACTGGTCTGTATGCCTTCCATCACAAGGTAATAATAAAATTGATAAATTATTAATATAAAATGTGCTAGATGACTCAGAACTTCATTTAAAAACATCATGTCAATAGCAAAAGTTTTTAAAAATATTTTTTCCATCACTCATAAACAAGTCAAAGAAATTATAAAAAGATGTCCTACCTCTTCCTTCTATAACCAAACTCCAGTGACAGCAGAAATTAATCCTAAAACTATACATAAAAATAAAATTTGGAAGATGGATGTGTTTTATAGAATTTGGAAAATTAATATATGTGCATTATACAATAGATATGCTTTCATGTTTTCAATGAGCAACTGCTTTGAGTACAGAAAAGGCTGATTCTGTAATCACACATTTGCAGAAGTTATAGCCATCATGTGAATACCTGTACAAATTAAGACTGACAATGCTTCAGCACGTCTTTAGTAAAATGAAACAATTTTTCTTATTGTAATATAAAACATATTAAAGGCATGTGTAATCCTACACAATCCTATAGAGCAAGCAGTCATAGAGAGATCAAATTGAACTCTAAAGGATATGCTAAATAAACAGAAAGGAATAAAAAAGACTCCTAGAAATAGACTACATAATGCTTTATTAACTTTGAATTTTCTCAGTGCTAATGAGAAAGGAACAACAGCTGCTGAAAGACATTGGGCTATGGAAGAAAAAGAAATTGAGCTAAATCAGCCTGTCTACTTCAGAGATGTGCTGTTCTAAAAATGTAAGCCAGGATATGTGCTACATTGGGGAAGGAGTTTTGATTTTGTTTCCATGGGTGAAGAAAAGCTATTGATACCATCAAAATTAATAAAGACACAATTTGAACTAGAGAAAATTTTTGATAGTGAGAAATGATGGCTCTTTTCTGGAGAAAAGAGAAAAGTTTTTCTTGGGTTTCCAGTGTCTTTTTCTGATGCTAAAATGCATGTGCCAGTAATAGAAATGGGGCTACTGACCACTAGTAATGTCCTTCTCTGTGTGAAATTTCTCTTCTGTTCACTCACTCTATTATGTCATCCAAGTGTGTAATGTATCAAACAAATACACAAGACAGAGTTCCAGCAGTTTGATAAATTTAGTGAACTGTTGTGGCTGCATCCAAATGAGTATTTGTAACCCGAGCCATTATTTAGCTAGCAATGTATTTATTTCACAATTACCTCTGAGTAAAATGCCCATTTTAGGCATATACTTTTGCTAAAAGGTGTTTTATTGTTAAAGATATAAATTTCTTAATTTGTTTAGTTTGTTTATACACAATCTATTATATTATACAACCAGAATGGACTGAGGCCACAATATTAATTTTTTATGTCAGAAAAAAATTGTAGAAGCAAATTTACTATCAGTCTAAAGATTAATAAATCCTATTTTATCCACTTCAAGTAGGGAAGCTGAGTAGTTAGGAATTAATAAAAACCATTGTCTACATATTAAGGCTAATTACTCAAGATAATTACAAGTACTATGATGCCTAAAGTTGCAGATAAATAAATTTTTCTTACTTGCATGAAGGAATATAGATTGTGGATATGAATTGAAGTTAATGAACTGGCACATGTGTTCCTCTCAGTGCCTGGGTGATGGCTATTCTTGGTTATTAACTTGACTATATCTGGAATAAACAATTCAGAAATGGAGGACACACTTATGATCCAGGTCTTGAGGCAGGAAGACACATCTATAATCTGGGTCACACCTTCTGCTGTAAGCCTCCATAAGAACGTGGAAGAAGGAAGGTTTGGTTTGTTCTTCACCTGCTTGCCTTCACCTTGTCAGCATATCCATTCATTCACTGACATTGGAGCCTACCTCTTTAGGATTTCAGCATATACAGACCAGCTAAGATACCCAGTCTTGTGAGACTGAACAACTACTAGATTCTTGAACTTTCCATTTATAGCTGTACACCATTACAATAATTCAAATATATGTGTGTGTGTGTGTGTGTGTGTGTGTGTATATATATATATATATATATATATATATATATATATATATATATAGAGAGAGAGAGAGAGAGAGAGAGAGAGAGGAGGGATTCATTCCTTAAGTTTTGTGATTCTAGAGAATCTTGACTAATAATACACCCTGTTAGTATTTTGCATGCAGAAAGATGAAACACACTGCCTGGATGCCATTTAGAGTTTTATTGGGGAATCTGGATATCCAGGAAGGATGGGGAAAAGAGAAGGAGAAGGAAAGGAGAGAGAAAGAGAAGAAGGAGAGGGGCAGAGAAAAAAGGAATCCCTGCCACATGTTGTCTCTCCTTAAAGGAAAGGTAAGCATGTAGATATGCCCAGGGGCATGCCCTGTAAACATGCTCTACAGGTGAGGGCATGGCCTCAGCATGGCTACACTGGAGATACATGGCCATGCCCAGGAGGCAAACTAGAACAATGTTCACACACTAACACATCCTACTTGTAAATATATCAAAAGTAGTTTGCTTTTTTGTAGGCAAGTAGCATGGATTGTCTACTATCTTGTCACAAGAATTTCACTTCACTTTCTTAGCCATAGGTTGTCAAGAAAAATAACAAGTAAATAATTTTCTACAGAATACTATCCTAGTGCACTAGGTTAATGGGATAATTTTACTGTTTACTTTTCTTATTGATTAACTAAATACTTAACAAGGGAAACTTTGGGGAGTAAAGGATTTATTTGACTCATAGCTTGAAGACACAGTTTATCATGACAAGGAAGGAAGGAAAGGGCACCAAGTATTTAAAGTAGCTGGTCAGATTGTGTCCAAAGTCAGAAAGTAGAGATGAATGCCAGTGTTCAATATACTTTCTACAATATATTCAATCTGGGAGCTTTGTCCATAGAATAGAGTTGTCTGTATTCAAACCAAGTCTTCTCTTCTCTGTCAAACACTTCTGAAAATGCACTTACAGACATGTCCAAAACCTGCTCTCCTATTTTTGTTCTATATAAGGACCACTTTACAATCAAGATTTGTCATCACAAGTCCACTCCTTATCAAATTAACACCCAAACACATTCCTTTTCATCCATAATATTTAACTCTATGCTTTCTTATGCATATGACCATCTCATAATGTAAAATGCATTTATTCATTCCAATTTCTGAAATCTAATAGTCTTTAATAGTCTCAAAATTGATCAAAAGTCCAAAGTCTGTTCTAAGATTCAAGGAACTCTTACAACTCTGATCCTATACAAAATCAAAAGCAACAAAAAATGAGTCACACCTTTCTAATATAAAATAGAAGAAATAAGTATTCCCATTCCAAAAGGTATAGCCAAGGACATAGTAAGAAAAAATCAGGTCAAAAGTAAACTGAAAGCACTCAGAGCAAGCTCCATGTTTGGTGTTTGGGGTGCAGTATGACATCATCTGAACTCCAATTACCCTTACAGTTTCACCCCTACAATTCTGGTACAGACAGCAGCATATCTCTGGTCATCTCTACTTCATGCTTGTATCTTTTCCCAGAAGATGTCCCATAGTCCAGGATCCCACACCCTGCTTTCTTTGGGTAACCATCAAAATAAGGTCCTTATTAAGAATACATGCATACAAATCAGTGACATAAAACTAGGAAGGAGATGCAAGGTTTGAAGGAGGAATTGAGCAAAGAAAAATAGCAAAGAAAACCCAGTTCTGAAATGTTGGTAGTGAAAATCTCAATAAACAAAATCAAAAGCTCTATGGAAAGTCTCACCAATGCAATGGGTTAAGCATAGCAGGTATATCTGAGCTTAAAGACAAAGGAAAAAAAGTGGACAATCCAAAAAGGACAAAAATAAAATAAGGAAAGTGGAAGGAGAGAAACATCAAGTAACATGCAAAGGCAGACCCACGAGAATACCAGATTATTCCATTAAAACCTAAAAAGCCTAAAGAAGCCAGGCATGATTGTGCACACATTTAGACTCCGCACTCCAGTGGCAGAGACAAGTGAATCTTGGAGTTCAAGTCCAACTGGCCTATAGAGGGAGTTCTCAAACAGCCAGAATTACACAGAGAATTACCCTAACCCTGTCTCAAGAAACAAAAATAAATATAATTTTGTTTTTTAAATTATTACAAAGCCAAGACATCATGGAAAGGTATATGACACACTACACCATCAAAGCTATGTCATACTAGAAAGTGAAGTAAAAACTTTACATGATAAAAACAGGTTAAAGGAATGCATGATCACTAAGTCAGTTCTACAAAAGATGCTTGATGGACTTCTTCAGACTGTAGACAAAAATAAATCCATCCACAAGGTCACACAAAAGAGTACAAGGTAAATTTCAATACAGACTACACACAGTGATAACAACAACACACTAACATATCTATGTTGTAGAAAGTTTCCCGGACCCATTTGGGCCCGGAGGTTTGAACCTTGCCCGTGGCGGCTTTTGTCCCCCAAAGAAATGAATCAGACACTTACTTCATACTGTTTGGCCCATGTCTCAAGCACATTACTAGCTAACTCTTTCATCTTAAATCAATCCATTTCTATTAATCTGTCTGCCACGTGCCCTGTCCCGAGGCTCACCTGGATTCCTTACATGTCTCTTCTTCGGGGATCAGATGGAGACTGACTAACTCCACCCTCCTTCTACCTGTCTGTCCTCTGATTCTCCACCTACTTCTATGGTGCTCCACATAGGCCAAAACAGCTACTTTATTTACATCATACAGAGAACATTTCCACCACATATCTAGAACTCTTGCCTTTAATAAATAAGCAAAAAAAAAAAAAAAGTTTACAGGCTTTAAGAGATTAAATTGGATTCACCTCTCGAAGGTCAAATCAAACTGTAGGTAAGTATTGCCAAACAACGACCCATTTCCTTCCACGTCTGTTCCTGCTGAGATGGGACCTCTTCTCCTTTCCCTGATTTTGAGACACCCTTCTCCCAGCTGCCAGGACCACAGACCTGGAAGTTTCAAATGTACACCTAAGAAAAAATTTTCCCCCTGAAAGTCCTTAAGTGTATGTCCTGCCCTTAATTACATTTCTTTCAGTAGATTTCTCATCAATTAAAGACTGCAGACTGTTCAGACTGCTGCCTGCACATCACTAGTCCCAGATAGTCTTACAGATCCTGGACAGTGAATGAAACAGCCTGTTCTTCCTGGACTTCATCAGTGTTCCAGCCTTTCGGGTCCCCAACAACACCTTGATGTTAACAGGAAGTAGCTGTAGATAATTACATCACCTCTTGCCATTCATTCAACAACAGGAATGGGATGTTAATTTGGAAACCCAGGACATAGGACTGAGAATATTAAGATTGATCAAGGTGGTGAAGATACTTACCTCTCACTATTTTGGGCTATGATTACTCTGTTCTCCAGAGTACTGTTATCTTTGTTGCCAATAAGTGTTGCTCAAGAACAATTCTGGATTTATGTCTCAAAGCCACCTCTGTTTCACCCTGCAACTTGATATTTTGAGGGAGTAAGAGTGGTAGTTAGTGACTCTAAGCTGATAGGGGGAGGAGATAGAAATGCTTTTGTTCATTTGTTCATTTTAAGAGTTCTGGCTTCCTAAACTATCCAGGACATGCAGATACCTTGCCTACTATCTACTTCTCAACTGATATCACTCCTGAGCCAGGATATGTTTATCTTTTAGGACATTGGTAGCATTAGCTGACTCCCCAAGAGAAAATAAATATAATAAAAGAGGTCTTTGGTTTTACCTCAGGAGATGATGAAACCCTTCCCCACTAAATTGGCTACTACTAAAGAGAGACCTCCCTAAAGGGTCTTGTCCCAGGGAAAATACAATCATTCATGAGAATCTTTCAGTCCTGTTTTGAAACAAACAAACAAATAAATGTTGTTTATTCCTTAAGGATGTCTAAGATAAAATTTATGACTGGTTTGTTGCTATTCTCATTTATGATTATACACAATACCTGGCTATCAATAAACAAGAATCTCCTTGGTGTAATAAACAATTTATAGTAGCAGAACAACATATTAGTCTGTAGTTTTCACATGGATGAGTTGTCCCTGTGTTTTGGCCAAACATTCACTTCATCCTGTTCTTCAAAGACATTTATACAAGTTATTTGTGGTCACCCATTATACTTATTTTAAAGGCCTCTGCAATCCTCTACAATCGTAAGTGGCCTCAGAGCTGTATTGGTGCTCCATTTGCTGTACCAAAGGTAGAGATTTTGGGTCTTTGTCTACTGTAAAATCAAATTCTACTAACATATTTCCTGTATTAATTGTGATATTACTAGATGTATTGATCATATCTTTCCTCCAGGTAATTTTCTGATTGTCAGACAACCTCCTTCTGTGCTGATCCCTGTAAACTTTGCCTTAGTTTAATAATCATGGTATTTATGCCTTGGAGACTGTTTGTCAAGCTCTTTCTCATCCAAAACAATTTGTTGCAGTTTTAATTTGGTGTATTACTGCCCTAATATCCAATGTAGCTTCTGCAGCAGAACCTATCACCACCATAGTACAGCATGTGCATAAACTGACCATGTTTATAATCTATCTTATTATGTTAAAAATGTTTCTCTGGCACTTGTTATGCACAAAAAAATAAAGAGTTAATGAAAAGGGTTAATTTGTAACAAAGAGTATATTATACATGGTCACTCAAATTCAATCTGACTTGCCATGCAGGTTATAAATGGATTTGTACTACTCCTTTGTTATTTATTTGGAAGCAGATTCAAGCACATATTAAGAAATTTTTAAATATTTTTGAATTAGATATTAATATTCATGAGTCACATCATCAGATTTCTACTATCTCACATGTTTATACATGTCTTCTCCGGAAGGCATTGCTGCCTCTTTATTTTCTTCTATCCAGTCTTGTTGAGAATTTTAGGTCTTCTATTGATAATATGGGTATTACAGTAGGATTAATTTTTTTATCGTTCCTATTATTTTTCCAGTCATTGTCAAATGTTTTGAGTTCGGGCCTTCCTGCTGTGCCCCTGACATCAGCTTCATTTTTAAAAATAAAAAGGGATAAAATAGATGTCGGGAGCTGAGCAGCCTAGTCTCAGATCAATATATTCTCTGTCCGATGAGTTTCCTTGTGACAAGGAACCCAGGGAAAGAGATTCTCACTGAGCGAAGACCAGTAGACCATGGGACAGCATAGGAATTTGCATAATTAATGCAGCTTGCAGATTCTCTCATTATGTTGTTAATTCTATGGGCAGTTTTATAGTTTTATTTTGTCAATCACACATGGAACAGCTATAATTTTCCCTGGAAATTTTGTTCTTTCTCAAATATTTTCCCCTAAGATGCAGCAGAGGCTATTGTTTCTCAGATCTCTTATCCGCAATTACTAACTGCAACTCCTAATCTTGGGAACTTCTCTGACTCAATAGAGATAGGGTACGTATGAGAAAATGACACTTGAAACATTAACCATGTCTCACAGTTCTGGGGAGGAGATTAAGGTATGTATACACAGAATAGGAAAAAGGCTTGAGGAATGCACGTAGTGCCCACTGTTAAGAGGAAGTAATCTGCTGGAGAGATGGCTCAGCGGTTAAGAGCACTGACTGTTCTTCCGAAGGACCTGAGTTCAGTTTCCAGCATCCACATGGCAGCTAACAACTGTCTGTAATTCCAAGATCTGATACCCTTATACAGTTATACATGCAGGAAAAACACCAATGCACATAAAATAAAAATGTAATATTTTTTTAAAAAATGCAAAACAAGAGGAAGTAATCAGGTCACTAAGCATATAGAATCAATGATAGGATCAAGAATGATTCAATGGGGGAAAATGCAATGTAAAATATGGAATAGGTAGATCCATCTTTACCATACACACTAGCTTATATTGATGCAAGAAGTATAGTATAGTGGGATGGGAAGAGAGTGCCTTGTCTAAATCTGCCTTTTATAGAGAAATTGAGACATGGGACTTTCTTGTAGAAAAGAGAAATACATAAAAGCATGTCTTGCAAACATGAAAGAATTGTCTCAGTTTAAATATTGTCCTTAAAGCATTGGACCCATGTCTATTATTTTTTAATTTGTAACTGCAAGTAGCTGCCAACTGGGAGAGCAGAATGTGTGTGGCTTCATGTTTAGTGAAGCCTGCAAAACTGCTGAACTCAGCATCTAGAATAAAGTTATATAAGGGTGGGAAAGAGTGTGTAGGAAGGCAGAGAGGGGAAAAATGGGGACTTTTAATAATTATTACGATATATTAAAATATAAGGTATCTCTTTTTTCTTTATTTATTTAAGAACTTTTTATTCATTTGACATACAACCACAGATCTCTCTCTCTCTCTCATCTGTCATCCCACCCCCAGCCTTCCTCCCTGAACCACCCCCGCCATATAATATATTTCTTAAAATCAAAAATAGTATTCAATGAGAAAGCTGTTTATGTAAGCTTGGTAGAAAAAAAAAATCCTCTGTTAAAGTATAAATAAAATGACTTGAGCTATTCTGGGCCACTTTAGAGAAATCTACTTTGTGGTCAGAATCTTTCCTTGAGTCAACCCATTTCAGGACCTGAATCCAGGTTGAATCCTGGCACTAAATATTAGTTTTCAACATTATGTTTTTTTCCTCAAATACTCTTATGCCCTGAGAGATTTATCCCAAGGTTCAGTTATTGATTGGTTGGTTGGTTCATTGGTTGATTGATTGACTCTTCATTGATTCATTGGAAATAAGGTCTTTCTATATAAACCTTGCTTTTTAGAGCTCAGTATATAGACTAGGATGTTCTTGAACTCACAGAGATCCACCTACCTCTGCCTCTAGAGTGCTGGGATTAAAGGCCTGCACCACCACACCCACTTGAATAGGACTTTCTTTGTCAAACATAGTTTTAGTGCATTGTCTCTGCTGGTTTAAAGTTCAGCATGTAGTCTAGCCTGGCTTTCAATTTATGATCTTTCTTAGGACCCTGGATGTGTGTTTATGGGAATGTGTACATCTGTCTGCTCAAGGAAATGTTTTAGAGGAGATACTATTTTTTATTACTCAGAAACTGAACATAATTTTTTTTACATAATAAAGTGTTCAATCAATATTTTAGGAAAAGTCTTCATGTTCTATTTAAAGGCACTGTGAAACTAAGTAACATGTAAATTATTTTTGAGGAAGGTCTTGCAAAGTCAGGTTACTAGGAGGCACTATGTATTCTAGGCTAGCCTCAAACTCAGGATCCTTTCACTTCAGACTCCAAGAGAATGGAATTACAGGTGTGCCATCATATCTGCACAGATTCGAATAGATTTCTACAACTATTAGTCTCTGAAAATATTACAATGTGGATTTCTTGTAGTCATTTCAAATTATATTACAAGTTCTCTTCAAAATCTTTAATTTATTTAAATTAAATTTAAATAATAATTTGAAAATGATAAAAAGAAACCCCAGAGTAAGTTTTTCCATAGATATGATAATTTAAAGTAAATTATTTGCATTAGTTAGACTTTTCTGTTCTCCTGAGATAAGACTTAAATAACCTCTTTTCATCAACAGCTTGCTGTTGAAATATTGGCTCTAGAGAACAAAATGATTTTTTTTACTGTAAAAGTTTATTTTTAAATTAAATTAAAATTTTACTCAAACAATTAAAAATTATAGACAACTTGAATAAATGCTACAACATTTAAAAAATAATATTTTGTTATATTCTAATAATTTTGAATGCACAGAAAGAAATTATTTAAGTCTTTTTTTTAAATTATTATTTGGTGATTTTACATCATGCACCTCATCAACTAAGTTATCACTCCTCTCAATTTCATACCCTCTCTTATGATCTCCCCATTTACAAAAAAAACTCAATCATGATGCTCATTTATTTACTGAGGCATAATTAAATACCCTGTGGCCAGTCCCTTAAACAAAATGAGACCTTCCTCACCCACACCTGTGCCATAGGCATCAATGCAGAAGCAAAGCACTATGTCACTTAGATATATTCTAGCATTGAACTCTTGCATACAATGACATCTTTTTTTTTTTTAAGTCCACTAATGAATGAGTACATCCCCTGCTTCTCTTTCCGGGTTTGTGATACCTCACTCAGGAGGATATTCTCCAAATCCATCTGTTTGCCCCCAAATTTTAGGATATCATTTTTTCTTACTGCTGAATAGTACTACATTGTGTAGATGTATCACAGTTTGTTAATCCACTCTTCAGTTGAGGGGCATCTAGATTGTTTCCAGGTTCTTGATATTACGAATAATGCTGCTATGAACATAGTTGAACTAATGCTTTTGGGATACGAATGTGCATCTTTAGGGTATATGCCTAAAAGAGGTATGGGTGGATCCTTGAGGAGAATGATTCCCAGTTTTCTGAGAAGCTGAGAGGGGCGTGGTCACTAAAAACAAGATTCAGACAACACCTAAAAAGAGACAAGACACAGACACAGGCGTTCTCTCTGGCAGAGCTCTCGGGAAGGGGCAGGGCTTCCAGTTCACAGCGGCAGAGCTCCGGGCCGGTGGCAAGAGAGTGCAGACGGCTTAACTTTCTCCTAAAAACTTCTCTGTTTTATAAATAATTCTCACAAAATGAACCTCACTTAAAACATATAACACAAGTTTCTACCATAATAAATTTCCTTTTTTGTTCTGAACCCCATTTTTTGAGTGGGTTATTTAGAGTTCTGGGCTCTAGTTTCATGAGTTCTCTATATATTTTAGAGATCAAATCTCTGTCAATTGTAGGGTTGGTAAAATATCTTTTCCCATTCTGTAGGCTGTCATTTGTCTTGTTAACTGTGCTCTTGGCCTTATAGAAACTTCTCAGTTTCAGAAGGTCCCACTTACTGATTGTTGTTCCTAGTGTCTGTGCTACTGGTGTTACTTACATTTAGGAAGTAGTCACCTGTACCAATTCATTGGAGGGTATTTTCCACTTTCTTTTCTATCAAGTTCAGTGTGGCTGGGTTAATGTTGAAGTCTTTCATCTACTTGGATTTGAGTTTTGTGAAGGGTGATAGGTTTGTATCTATTTGCATTTTTCTACACATTACCATCCAACATCATTTATTGAAGATACTACCTTTGTTCGATTGAATATGTTTGGCCTTTTTATCAAAAATCAGGTATTCATAGGTGTATAGGTTAATGTCGGGATTTTCAGTTCGATTCCATTGATCCACATGTCTGTCTTTATGCCAATACTAAGCTGTTTTTATTACTGTACTTCTATATTATAATTCGAAGTCAGGGATGGTGATGCCTCCTGAGGTTCTTTTGTTGAGCAAAATTGTTTTGGCAATTCTGGCTTTCCTGTTATTCCAAATGAAGTTGAGTATTATTCTTTCTAGGTCTGTAAAAAAATGTGTTGGGATTTTGATGGGAAGTGCATTGAATCTGTAGATTGCTTTTGGTAAGATTACCATTTTCACTATGTTGATCCTACCTATCCAGGGACATGGGAGAGCTTTCCATTTTTTTATATCCTCTTCAATTTCTTTCTTCAGTGATTTAAAATTTTTGTCAAATAAATCTGTTACTTCTTTGGTTATAGTTACTCCAAGGTATTTAATGCTATTTGCAGCTATTATGAAGGGTAATGCTTCCCTTATTTCTTTTTCAGCCCTTTTATCTTTAGTGTATAGAAAGGCTATTGATTTCTTTGAGTTTATCTTGTATCCTGCTACATTGCTGAAGGTGTTTATCAGCCGTAGAAGTTCCTTAGAAGAATTTTGTGGGTTACTTATGTATACAATCATATCATCTGCAAATAGAGATAGTTTCACTTCTTTTCCAATTTGTATCCCCTTAATCTTTTGTTCTCTTATTGCTTTAGCTAAAACTTTGAGAATTATGTTGAATAGATAAGGGGAGAGGGCACAGCCTTGTCTAGTTTCTGATTTTAGTGTGATTGCTTTGAGTTTTTCTTCATTTAGTTTGATGCTGACCGTCGGCTTTTTGTAAATCGCCTTTATTTTATTTAGGTATTTTCTCTGTATTCCGGATCTCTCCAGGACTTTTATTATAAAGAAGTGTTGGATTTTGTAAAAGGCTTTGTCAGCATCTAAGGAGATGATCGTGGGTTTTTTCCTTCAATTTATTTATATGATGGATGACATTTACAGTTTTTCATGTATTAAACCATCCCTGCATCTCTGGGATGAAGCCTACTTGATCATGGTAGACGACTTTTATATATATATAGTTGGATTTAGTTTGCTAGAATTTTATTGAGTATTTTTGCATCAGTGTTCATGAGGGAAATTGGTCTGTAATTCTCTTTATTTGTTGCATCTTTCAGTGGCTTGTGTATCAGGATTATTGTGGCCTCATAAAAAGAGTTTGGCAATGTTCCTTCAGTTTCTGCTGTATAGAACAGTTTGAGGAGTATTGGTACTAGTTCTTCTTTGAATGTCTGGTGGAATTCTGCACTGAAATCATCTGATCCTAGGTTGTTTTTTTTTTTTTTTTTTAAACTTGGGAGACTTTTAGTAACAGCTTCATTTCCTTTAGAGTTTTAGGTCTGTTTAGATCTTTAATCTGATCTTGATTTATTTTTGGTAAGTGGGACCTGTCCAGAAAGCTGTTTGTTTCTTTTAGGTTTTTTATTTTAGTAGAGTATAGATTTTCAAAGTATGACCTGATAATTCTCTGGATTTCCTGAGGGTCTGCTGTTATGTCCACCTTTTCATTTCTAATTTTGTTAGTTTGAATACTCTCTCTCTGATTTTTGGTTAGTTTGGTTAAGAGTTTATCTATCTTATTGACTTTCTCAAAGAACCAACTCTTTGATTCATTGATTCTTTGTATTGTTCTCTTTGTTTCTATTGTATTGATTTCAGCCCTAAGTTTGATTATTTCCTGCCATCTACCCTTCTAGGTGAGTTTGCTTCTATTGTTCTAAAGCCTCCAGCTGTGCAATTAGGTCTCTTGCATGAGATTTCTCTAGGTTTTTGATATAGGCATCTAGTGCTATGAAATTTCCTCTTAAGACTGCTTTCATTGTGTCCTACAAGTTTGGGTATGTTGTGAATTTATTTTCATTAACTTCTAGGAAGTCTTTGATTTCTTTCTTAATTTCTTCCTTGACCCACAGGTGGTTCAGCTGAATGATGTTTAGTTTCCTTGAGTTGGTAGGCTTTCTGTGATTTTTGTTGTTGTTGAACTGTAACTTTAAACCATGGTAATCTGATATGATACAAGGAGTTATTTCCATTATCTTGTATCTATTGATATTTGCTTTATGACCAAGAATGGGATCAATTTTAGAGAAAGTTCCATGGGGTGCTAAGAAATATGTTTATTCCTTTGTGTTCAAGTGAAGAGTTCAGTATATATCTATTAATTCCATTTGAATCATAACTTCTGTTAGATCTCTTATTTCTCTGTTGAGTTTCTGTCTGGTTGACCAATCCAAGTGTGAAAGTGGGTTATTCCCCTACAAATGATAGAGGATTGATCTCTAAGGTATATAAAGAGCTCAAGAATTTAGAGCCCAAAACCTTGAATAACCCTATCAAAAAATGGGGTACAGATCTAAAAAGGAAATTCTCAGCAGAGGAACTACGAATGGCTGAAAGGCACCTGAAAAAGTGCTCATCATCTTTAGCCATCAGAGAAATGCAAATCAAAACAACTTTGAAATACCACTGAACACCTTTTAGATTGGCTAAGGTAAAAGACACAGATGACAGCCTATGTTGGAGAGGATGTGGAACACGGGGAATACTCCTCCATTGTTGGTGGAAGTGTAAGCTTGTTCAGCCACTTTGGAATGCAATATGGCTGTTTCTCAGAAAACTGAGAATCAATCTCCCCAATACCCAGCAATACCACTTCTGGGTGTATACCCTAAAGAGGCACATTCACACTCCAAAGGTATTAGCTCAACTATGTTCATAGCAGCATTATTTGTAATAGCAAGAACCTGGAAACAACCTAGATGTCCCTCAACTGAAGAATGGATTAACAAACTGTGGTACATCTTCACAATGGAATACTACGCAGCAGTAAGAAAAAATGATATTCTAAAATTCGCAAGCAAATGGATGGATTTGGAGAATATCCTCCTGAGCGAAGTATCCAATCTCAGAAAGATAAGCAGGGGATGTACTCACTCATTAGTGGTCTCTAAACAAACAAACAAGAAAAAAAGCCAAGCATGCCCAAGCTGCAAACCACAACCACTGAACAGCTTGGGATCAGAAACACCCTGGACTGACCCTTTGGATCCCACTCCAACTATAGGAACACCTGACTCACTCTTGAGGGAGGGGCGACAAAACTGGATTTGGCCAGGAGTGGAGACTGATCCAAGCATTACTGGGTCAGTGGGACCATAGGACTGTCTGCTCCCTGCCCAGGGAGGGGATGGGGAGTTGCGGAGAAGTAAAATGACCTGATGTGGTGGGAGGGGGAAGGGACCTTGAATAAGGATATACAGGGATGGAAAAAAAAATTCAGAGGGAAAGCTGAACACAAAGTAAATATATGTGTAGCAATCTTATTTGCATTATCACCCT